>JALMQS010000063.1:3810004-4110390 GCA_024734495.1 Forficula auricularia | reverse complement strand
ACCAAGTCTTCGAAACTATAGTCTCAAACAAATAAATAATATATATATAGATATATAATTTCGATATATATATGAGAGTGTATATTTATTTGCATCAAGCAGAGGACAACTTTGTTTCTCTTTGTGAATGAATAACTCTGCTACTCTCGGCAAAACAAAAACTTTTCAATTGATTTGGATTTGTTTTATTATAAATGGATGGAAAGTTTTTAGTAATTTTTTCAAGCATTTTTCGGCTACAAATTGTTCCGGAGAAAGATCTTTTTCCACCCTGAAAAGGGTAAAAAACTATTTGCGTGCAAGTATGGGTCAAGATAGACTTAATGTACTCGCATTATTGAAAGAAATTGGCGATATAATCGACGTTTTCGCGCGAACCAAAGCTGGAAAGAAGAAATTGATCTCATAAGTTTATTAAAAAAATGTATTTACTATTTATTACGGAAAATTATATTTGAAATTATTTTTGAAAAAATTATTTAAACCAATAGTTTTTTGATAATTAGCCATATAATTTTGACAATCACTTTTATTTAGAAAAAAGGGCGGCACATTGGACAGGGCCTAGGGCGGCATCGAACCTAAATCCGGCCCTGCCCCCGCACCAAAAGAGCTGCGATCGCGTTATTTAGTGGTGGGCTTAAAGAATGAAACCAAGTTGTAATTAAGCAGCTCACGGATAAGAAATCTGAAGGAGTGAGGGTTTTCTAATCTGATTTAAAATATGAGTGGTTGAAGGGAATTAGAGGCCCTTAAGAAAAGCCGGGCAAATTTCAGAGTGGCACGAGTGCCTAAGGTTCCGTAGAAGGGATAGAAATAGTGTAAGGCGACTTTATAGGCTCATTATAACACGTTACTCGAGGGTCGAAATAAAAATTATAAGAAAACGTGTTTAATAAAATATAAAAATGCTATTCTCATTCATTTGGTTTCCTATTGAAGAAATAACTATTTGAAATTAAATTATTTTTTTTCAACTGTAATCCTAACTTATTATTTATGGTGTCAAAAATACCTCACAAAGCGTTATAATTGATAAATCTATTCTCAAACTCCTCCCAATCAATCACATTTGAGAATAGATTAAAAATATAGTCAGGCCACTACAGAGCTGTTAAAAATGAACGAGCAAGAGATTAAAGAAATTCCATAATTCATATAGACATTTGGTATTAGTTTGGGTTCAGGGATTTTGTTGAGTGGATCGAGAGCTTATCCCGTACGCTTAGTGGATATAGGAGGTAAAGCTCTTATGACAAAGCATTGCAGTACATATGCAAAGATCCCAGGTTCGAATCCTGGCTGATCCTTTTGTCTATAATACAAAAATCTTTTCTTCGTTCGCTAATTACTTTCAAGAATTTATAGATTTTTAAATCAAATTGCTGCCCCCCAGACGGGGGGAGATATACTTCGTTTCGACTTTGTAGGCACATAAATGAGATGGAATGTCAAAATAAAAATTACTTGAAAATTTATATATTTAAAATTATTAAAAAAATTTATTCACCGCATTTATAATTTCCTCTTGCCAATTCAAATTAAGACTTATTTTGTTATGTTAACAAGTTCGGAGCAAGTATAATAGATGATATTGGTAAAAAATAAAATAAATAAAAAAAAATAAATAAAAAAAAAAAAAAATAATAATAATTTATGTCAAATGTACTTGAAAAAGAAGTGAGCCATACGTTTCTTCTCGATTGAGTAACTCGCTAATGATAGTTGCTTAATATTTTCCTAAGTAGACTTGCCAAAATTAGTTGCCAAGTGTTTAAATAAAAAAAAAGTAAAAAAATTGCTTGGCATTATAGTATACTGTAAACTCTCGATTATCTGCAGGATTGGGGGATGGGAGGGGTCAGGGGGCAAAGCCGGAGGCGGGCGTGCCGTTAGTATATATTTATTTATATATTGTACCCGTTCGCCCATTAATAAATTCCGCGGATAATCCTCAAAATGTCTGAAAAAGGACATAAGTCAAGATGATGTTTTTTTAACAATTTTTATTTACAGTAAGGGGCCTGAATATTAACATTTTATTTTTATTTATTTAAATTCTGTATTTGTATTCATATAAATATATAACCACTCACCCTAACAGGTTGTCGTTCTAAAAATAGCTTCCGTTTTACGGTCAAAGAAAGAAAAAAAAGAATAAAAGGAAAGGAAGACCGCGGATAATCGAGAGTTTACTGCATAAATAGAGTAGTGGTGTTAAACTCATTTATGTTTGAGGGTCATTTATGTGATAGGTTACATTTACACGAGCCATAGAAAGTTATTAAATTAACACACAAGTCGAACAGAATAATACAATATTATTTATCTTGTGTTTGTATAAATGTTTTTTTATACAAAACATTTTTTTTATAAAAGCCTTATGAATCATTTTCTTAAGGGGTCAGAAAAATGAAGCCGCGGGCCGCCAGTTTGACACGCCTGAAATAGAGAATTTTTCAATTTCGAATAAAGGATATAGGTAAATGAGTATACATATAGATAGGAAAAGAAAACTAAAAATATATATTAGAAATTTTAATTAAAAATACGTATTAGCTTTAAATATTATGTGTATTTATAAAAAATATAATGTTTAAACAAAATCGTTTCCATAATAAAATTAATTAGTTATTTGTTTCTTCAATGTCGACAAATAGCTGAGTATATAAGTCTCCAAAATGTTCAATATTATTTTGCATAATTAATCGTAATGTATCCGTATATTGTGGTCCGGGAGGTGTAAAGGCGTCTTGACGATAAACATTCCCATTATTATCTCTTTGGAAAAGGGCTGGAGTAGGAACATGATCACGCATATAATTCCAAACACAATCTCGAAGAAGTTGAATTACCTAAGCCATCGGAATCAATAAGTACATAATTTCTTTATACTGAATTTCAAATTTTTGGAAGTACCTGGTCAGGATTTATGACTGGAACAACTTCAGATATTGAAGCCAAAGGTTGTGGTAATAATTGCCCAAGAGCCATCACTTCAAGTAGACGAACAGTTGTCGACAATAGAGTTCCATCTTGTTGAATTTGTTGATAGGAGCTATTCCATTGGGAAAGTAGAGTAGCTGTTAATGCTCTTAATAATACAGAACAATAGCACAAAGCTGGCCGATTCCAAGCTGCAAAACGAAGGAGCTCCCAACTCAATGGTAATTGATTGAATATTCTTCTAATATGTAAGTCTCTCTCAATTGTCACCTAAATTTGAAAAATAAATACTTTCTATTAATACATAGTATAAGAACTAATTGATTTTTATTTTTAATAAACAAAATATTCTTAAGGTAGTTGTTTTCACCATGTGGGTTTTCTTAGGATCTTTTTGAAATTTAGACAGATTATCATTTTAATAATTCTGCATCGATTGGTGGTAAAACGAAATTTATGAACAATATAATTACGGAGATATTAAATTTCAAAGATAGAGTTCATCAGACTCTTATACATTGCACTATACGGGATATCGGAAAGTTTACATACATATTTAATTATAATTAAGAAACTCTTCTTACCATTGTTATAAAAAACTAAACCAACATTAAACAATAGCTAATACATTTTTTAAGAAAATTTTAATTCATAGTTACAACACAGTTTCTGAGATAATAATGAATAAATAATGAAAAATGTATAATGAAAAATTTACAGTAAAAACAAGCTGGCAACAACGCAATTATTTAACCTAAAAAGTGGGTTAACTTTAGTAATTTTTTTGACGTTTTTTCGCTCCAGCCATGTCGCTCCAGCCATGTCGCAACAGCTTTCAATCGGTTATTAAGAACTTTTTGTTTTATAAATCTCCCTTTATAATGTACTTTATCTGAAATTTCTATTGAAGGAGACAATAAAAGAGTGTGTCTTCTGCTGGAATTATAAATTTTATTTATTTATAACGATCGTTATAAATAAATAAAATTTATAATTCCAGCAGTCGTTATAAATAAATAAAATTTATAATTCCAGCAGAAGACACACTCTTTTATTGTCTCCTTCAATATATAAAAATTCTGAAATTCTGCTACTCTCGGCAAAAACTTTCAATTTAATATGAAATTTCTATGATAAAATATATACAAGCTCGGACAGTGTTGCCAGATTTGTCAAACGAGCACTGGATTGGCTAGTAGTGGTACATAAACAGTAAAAAGTTTTGGGCTTATGAATTATGAATCCTTATTGTCTGTTCTAAATACTCTAGCATTAACTTTTTGCTAGTATTGTCGCGAAACAACTACCTTAACTATTTTATTTTCAATGTTTAAAAATATTGTTAAAATTATTAGATTTTTCAATTAAATGTGTATTATACCTTAGTAAATTCTTCTTCAGGCCAAGGAAGTCCATTATACATAACATCAGGTGAAATAAGTTCAACTAAAAGGAGTGCTATGCTTGCCAGAGCTTCAGAATTTGCCCCAGAAGATTCTTCTACAATTCATTCATTCGTTTAAGAAACAAATATTTTAAAAATTATTTCTAAATATATTATGTATTAACATATATCGATACCTGATGAAATACATGCGTTTAAAACTTCTATTAGAAATTGAGTATTAATTATCACAGTAACTTTGGGAATAGAACTTTTATCCACAGGTCTTCTAGGCCCGTTTCCAATGACACCTGAATGAAATATTGAAGAATGTGTTTGGGCAAGAAGAGTACTTGCTCCCTGTAGGTATTATAAAATAAAATGTAATTATTAATTAATTAGAATATTCATAACTAGAAAAATATTTAGCAAAGAAAATAAAAAAACAAGCATTTTAAAAGTTTTACAACGAAATAGAATAAAAAATATATTAGTAAAAATAATTTATGAAACCTGTTTATGTATATTTTCCAATAAATTATAGGCCTCTTCGTTTGAAGAACCATTGGCAAGTCGTCGATTTTCTACTTCGGCCCCAAATAAATATTTGTATACCGGATGAAATAGAGCAAGTTCTAAAATGTTACGAAATATTAAACTTCGTGCGGAATTAGAATGATGAGCAAGTCGAGATAGTAAACGAACACTTCGGTGAACACATTCGGTTTTTATTGATATATCTGTAAATAAGAAATAAAACAATTTAATTAGAAGTTTCTAATATATGTATTTTCAGCCAATGATTTTCATTTAATAATTTAGAATTTCCTCGAATGTTTCAAAATTTAATTGGAGAAAAAGGTAAACACTTTTTTCTATTTTTATAACTTTTCAAAATTAATTTTTTGATTTAATTAACTTTCTAATTCATTATATTTCCTAATATTAATATAAAATAATTTTTGTAATGAGCTATTAGTAGGTATAAAAAAAAGAAATTGAAAAATACAGATATGTTTATTCTTTTTAACCGATTTCAAAAAAGGAGGAGGTTCTCAATTCGGCTGATTTTTTTTTGTTCGCCAATTGTGAACTGATTTTGATGATTTTTTTGCATTGGGTTCAGTCTAGTTTCTGATTGGTTCCGTTTTTTTTCATTGGTATTGGACCTTTTTTGATATGTTTGTTCAGGCATAACTTTTTTGTTTGATTGGAAAGAGGGTACCTTAGGGGTGGTACCATATTAATTTGGTCAAGTTCTGAAGATATTATCAATGACGAAATAACGTAAATCTCCAATTCTTATGACCAAATAATCGAAATTATAATAAATAATATTTATGAATCGTACTCGACGGGTCTTACTTAGTACGTTTGGCGGGTACGCTCGCTTATATAGTTTGTTTGGATCCGACTTCAAAAAGTAATTTCATGTAAATATTTTGTAACTAAATTGGATAATTATTTTATACCTTTTAGTGTATTTTATTTTATTTTTAAGATTGGAAATAGAGACATTTTGACACCAGGAACTTTCTACTACTTTTCGTTTTTGACTTTTTCTGAATCCACAGACAGACAGAGACAGAAAAAAATGGTTGAAAATGAGTTTACTCCACGTTTCAAACATTTTTAAACACGATGAGCAAATAGAGAAAAAAATGTGAATTCAATGCCTGTAGTACCAAGTAATAATTAATATTCAAGAATAATTGTTTAACTAAAACTCTAAATAATACAATAATAATACTTTTTAGAATTTATTGATGAAACGTAAATCTAGAATTAATTAAACAGCTCTCCAAATGATGACAGCTCAAGATTCGAAAAAATATATATTTTTTTATACCAAAAACTGGCATTCTTAGGCCTGAGACGGGAGGACTCAGATTTGAAGCCATGGTCTATATCTAAATTTTCAAACCTCTAATTCAATTTCCAAAATTGTTTTCCTTTTAAGACGAGACCTCGATTTGAATGTCCCCTCATGGATGAAGAAAATATTATTTTCGAAGCTGTTATTAATGGAGAGTTGTTTAATTAATTTAATAGGCAGGCCATTTTAGCGCCATGAAAACAAATAAGAGACAAAGAGAAGAATTTAAAAAATGTAGAATGAAAAACTATCTTCATTTAGACATCTGGGAGTACTTGGATGTAGGGATTTGTAACTCAGATGGTGAGGACTTCACGCCAGAGTAGTGAAGAACTAGGTTAGAACCCCCAACTGATCCTGGTGTTTCTCACATTTTTTTTCTTTATTCTTATTTAATTCACTTCGAAAATATCGAGTTTTAAAATACAACCTATTTAACAACCAGTGGCCTCAAACTTTTAAAAAATTAAAACAATGCATTTCTAAACTAATTCAAGACTAATAATAATAAATAAAATAAAAAATTTATAAATTCTAAATTTAAAGAATGACTGAAGAATTGAACAAAAATATACTTATTTACCTTCTTCTAAAATACATTCAAAAAAATAGAATGTAAAAGTATTTGTAAGTTTTAAGGCAACTTGAACACTTGAAAGATTTTCTGGTTTTAGAGTAAGATCTAAAATATTGGCAATCCGATGTTTATAAGGTTCTTTTTGAGCAACTATTTCATTTAGCTCATTTACCACATCCTTTATACCAGCAGAAATAGAACATAAAAGAAGACCAGATTCTTCCCATCTAAAATAATATAAATTTTTATTAGTTATTTAAAATCTATAAGCAAAAATTAATATTTTTCTTTTATTTGGTTAGCTTCCAGGGCAGGATTTAGTCTTGATAAGGACCTAAGCTATTTGAGATATGGGCCCCTTTATAAGTCCAAATATTGTATGTCAGTGCCAAATATGATTTTCGAATACCTAGACGGATAAACTGAAATACAATTAAGAAGTATATAGATAGTAAAATAATAAATCTTTAACTTAAAATCATTTTTATTCATAACAAACTTAAAAATGCAAACTCTGGTAAAAAGAAACAAAAGTACTTTTTTGGGGGCCCCAAGATAGTGGGGGGCCTAAGCTATAGCTTGTGTAGCTTATACGTAAATCCTGCACTGTTAGCTTCGGATACTAAGTCCATTTAGTCAGTTTCTATTGAGTATACTAGTTTTTATCATGGGTTAGGTTTTAGCCGGTTAATTTTTATTCTGCGCAAGCAAGGCCTGAATTTGGGCCTTCCGCTCCAACATTGTCATCAAGACAACGATGCAGAATCGGTACGGCTCTAACGAGCGCGGCCACCGGACTCTCCATAAAAATTATTATAAATGATACAAATAAATACCTTAAAAGGGTTAAAATATTTTGCCATATTTGATCTTTCCCATCATTATCTAAATCTTCTTTTGATTCTTTGATACCTAAGCTCAATATTTGACTTAAAAAATAGTCATTGGATTCCTGAAAAAATAAAATATCATTCAATTTTTATAATAGGTATTTTAAAATTTTTCCTATTATATGTTTATTTATTTGTATACGTACGTTGAGTGTATTATTTGAACCAATTGTAACTAACTTAAGGAAAACGGTCAATTGCTCTTCAGTTACTGCCTTTCTTATCAGAAGGGATGCTGAATTAATTAATACTTGAGGACTTTGGTAACTTATTATTCCTGGATTGAAAAATGATTTATTTATTTTTCTTTTAGAATATACGACAGTGTTAATTTAATAATTACCTATAAGTCTGATGGCTGTTTGCAATTTAAGTGGTTGTCTTTCAAGTAACAAAGGTTGAATCAAGACAATATCTTTTTTGATTCCATTCAACATTGGAATAATTCCTTGAGATAAATTATGATGAAGCGTTTCAATTTCTTGAAGTAATAATTCTAAAAAAACAATTCATTCTTGATCGAATTGACCAGTCTTTTAATAAAAAATACAAACCTAATATTTGTTTGCTGGTTCTTTGAATATCTTCACTATTTGTCTCTAAGCATGCATCGAGAAGAAGTAACAAAATTTGCATGCACCCTTCTTGTGAAGCAAGAGTTAAATGTATTAATAGTTGGATAAGCGCATCCTTTCCTCGGAAGTAAAGACACCATTTGGGTGCGAGGTCTGTTATTAGAGGTAGCCGAGACGGAGTTACTATAAGAAAATATTAAATATTTTTATTTAATGATGAAATTTATACAGAAACAAAATTAAAAAAAAAAATTAAATAAACATACATAATTCCAATACATTTTTCATAAAGGCCTTCAATAGTGTATCGGATAAAGAAGATAATTGAATTAAAAATGGAACGGTGGCTACAATCGCATCATTTTCTTGATCTCCCTCAAGGCTTTGCTATTAAAATGAGAAATATATAGTAAGCATAATGAAAACATTCAAAATAAATTTTCATTTTATATATTGTTAAAACATTTTTCCCTATTTAAACACTCAGCGGCACAATTGACCGCCCATCTAAGTTTTATTAAATATTTTACAATTAAACACATTTTCACTTAATTTATTTATTACATTCAGTTTATAGGTTCATGAAAGAATAAAATAATGATAATTTAAATAAGAATATTTATTTTTATTTAAAAAAGAAAAAACATGAAATTAAAAAAATATCATTTTTACATGAAAGCCATTTTTATATCAGCACTTAATTTTTCAAATTTATTAATTGAATTTAAGATTTTAATAACATGTGTTGCCTCCTCTGGCTTTAACCTCCTGTAAGCGATTGGGAATAAATACTTTCGATAATGTTTTTGATATAGGCCCGTGGTATGTTATTCCACTACTCCAAAACTGGATCTTTGAGTTCAGGGATAATGGTTGGTGGGGATTTTCGACTCTGAATACGTCTTTTTAAGTTGTCCCATATGTGTTCGATAAGTTTAAGATCGAAAAAGGTGCAGTACAACTCTGGATTATCGTTTTATAGTGAGCAACGTTTTACGAAATCACTTTATATCACCTTCTGATATTCGTAGTCAATTAAAACAAGTAAGAAATGTAACAGCGAGCTTAAGAATAGTTAGAAGAAGGCTGGCAGAAAGAAATTGAGCTTTCAGGCCTGAACGAGCCCCACAACTTCTACCTCAACACAGAAGAGAGCGGCTTCGTTTGCCGATTGGACAATGCATCAATGGAGTAATGTTTTCTTCTCAGATGAAACCAGAATATCATTAATTGGTCGTCACCGAGTGTATCGACGTTCGAACGAAAGGTTTTCACCATGTACCATAGTGCAAACGGTTGGTTTTCAAGATGGATCCATTATACTGTGGTGTAACATTTCTTATAAAGCCCGCACGGACTTAATGATTTTAGAAAGAGGTGCAATCAATGCGCTAAGGTACTTTGAAGCTGTCTTGGAACCACATGTTATCTCGTTTGCACCATTTATTGAAGAAGATTTTCTTCCTATGCAAGATAACGCCCGCACACACGTCGCGAGAATTGTTACCGAGTACCTGGATACAGTCGGCATTAGAAGATTACCATGGCAGAGCGCAGTCCAGACCTCAACCCTATCGAACACATATGAGACAACTTAAAAGACATATTCGGAGTCGAACATTCCCACCAACCACTATCCCTGAACTGAAAGATGCGGTTTTGGAGGAGTGGAATAAGATACCATAAGCCTATATCAAAAACATTATCGAAAGTATTCCCAATCGCTTACAGGAGGTCATTAAAGCCAGAGGAGGCAACACATGTTATTAAAATCTTAAATTCAATTAATAAATTTGAAAAATTAAGTGCTGATGTAAAAATGACATTTTTTAATTTCATGTTTTTTTTTTTAATAAAAATAAATATTCTTGTTTGAATTATGATTTTTTAATCTTTTATGATCCTGGAAATTGAATGTAATAAATAAATTAAGTGAACATTTGTTTAATTGTAAAATATTTAATAAAACTTAGGCGGGCGGTTAATTGTGCCGCTGAGTGTATATTATACTATTACCACATCTAGTGATTATTCATATTAGAAACTTTTCTAAGTTTAGTTTGGATTTACAATTATTTTAAGTTTTTATATTAAATATTCTAGATGAATAAATCTGAAAATAAACTTTTTTCCCATTGAAATGGTATTGTTTCTTCGATTAATTTTGATTGGAGCATCTCTTGTCACCCTAAATGAAATTTAGAAGAAAAAGCCAAAAAATTAATCAATTAGATTAGCATCTTTCTTCATTCGTTGGCTCATTGAAGAAAGTTTTACACTTATCCTTTTTAAATTTTACTTAATAGGTACTAATGTTCCAATGAAAATTAAAAATTTCTCCTTAAAACATTTGCGCAAATAAACGCGAATTGCAATACCCTCAGAACATTCTTCACAATCAAATTATGAATAAATTAATAAATAAACTGATTCCTTTATCAATCCTTGTCACTATAACTTTTAGATATTGGAATTTTCATCTCAGTTCCATCTTTCCCAAATCCTACAATATTAAATCATTAAGGACTCAGGTAAAATAAATTGCTTCGATTTCAACGAAACACCTGAATATTTCCTCTCTTTATAGAACGTTATTCTGTCTTATAAGTTTTACACCTTCCTAAAACGGTAAATAAAAATGCATGATTAAAAAAAAATTACTTTAAAAAGATCATGGAGGGCATTTTTTATGTCAATAAAATGACTTCCCGCAAGATGACTTAAAATGCCAACGACAGAATTCAATTTATGATTCTGAAATAAAAATAAAAAAATTAGTAAATAAGCAATTCACATATATTTATTAATAAATTAAATAACTGTTGAATATTTTAAACGCACTTTATCAGGATGATCTAATGTTCCATATTGAGAGAAGTCTTTAACTCCACATGAAAGAACTCTCGTGATAACTGTATTCGGAAAACAACTGCCAACTTGAGCGACTACCCAATCGAAATGTGGACTATGAGAAATACTAGTGTCTAAAAAATACATAATTGTTTCAATTTGAAGTACAAAAATAAATAAAAATTAAGTATATGAAAAATATACCAAGTAAAGCTTTTATACAAGCTTCAGTATCCGAATGAATAAGACAGGATAAACATTGAGTTGTAATATCCATTAAAGTTCTTGTTGCTCGACAAGACATCCACATTTGAAGTGTTTCATTTAAACCAGATAAAGGAACATGAATTCTACTAGTGTATCGACTAGATAATTCTCCTAAAAACATTTTATTTATAAACATTAATATAATTTAAAGTATTAAAGAAATTTTGAAACAAATTAATAACAACCCTAATTCGTTTATATATACAGTAGGCTCCCATATAACGCGATGAAAAAATTGCAACTAATACTCATATAGGTAGCGCGATAAATAAAATTATTTTATTTTTATTTTATTTCAATTCGTTACATTGTGTTTGAAGACAAGAGGATCATCTCACAAACCATAAGTCTCGAATTTCAATTGATTTTCTTTCTCTCTTTAATACATTGCATTTGAAATAATTTTTAATTTTAATAATAATATTATTTTATTCATTATTGCATGTTGTTTCCTTTTTACGTTTAATTATTTTCTAAATTATAATTTTTCTTTTTACTTTATTTCTTTATTTTTTTACGAACTATTATTAATATATTTATTTATATTTTAATTCTTTTTTTTATTAAGCCTAAGTAGTAATTAAGTATATAATATATCATTTCTTTCCCTACAGGTACTACCTAAATAATTAAGTGGTAGATAATTTTAAACTAATGATCGCTCGGTGAAACACCACTGCTCAAGTTATTAAAACTCAGTAAACTAGATTTTATCTATCTTTCTGAGATCAGACTTGTGATTCCGATTTCTTTCTTTCTATTCAATAATTTACACCCTCTCGCTCATTCTACATCATGTTTACATTGAGCATCCACTATTCCAATATTCGCGGTCTCTTTAGCAATAAAACTTCCGTTTTCCAGCATTTCGAAGACGAAAGACCCTCCATTTTGGCCCTCAGTGAAACGAGACAAATCCGATACTCCAGATCTCAAATTCGGAAAATATATTCTACACCCCAAATTCCGCCGGTATATCGGCGTCTGTTGCTACGTTCGCGATAACATCCCCTGCGAACGACTTGGATTTTTAGAAAAAAAAGCTTACGACGCATTATGGCTTAAAATTAATACTAAGACCTCAAATAGAATTCTCTGTACAATCTATAGATCTCTTAATGATAAAAAATTTAAAGAATTTTTCGATTATCTCGGCAATTGTGTGAATGTAATTCTTTCACGTTTTCCAAATTCTGAAGTCTCTTTCCTAGGTGACTTCAATGTACACAATAAGGACTCGTTGACATTCTCCAGATCCAACACCTCTGAAGGCAACGCTGCTCACATATTTGCAACTTCATATGACTTAACCCAAATTATAGATCGCCCCACTAGGATTCCGGACAACACAAACGACACCACATATCTCCTCGACCTCTTTCTGTCATCTGCCCCTTCTCAATTCTCTTTTAGTATCTCTGCACCTCTAGGTAACTCAGACCACAACTTAATTAAAATAAAATCACATATCGACTTAGTAAAACCCACTCTATCCTGCCCAAAGCCCAGAGAAATAAGGCTTTTTCTTAAAGCCAACTGGGATGAATTGCGTAACTTCTTCAGCTCTTTCTCATGGAATGATTACTGCTTCAGAAACAAAAATGCCACCGAAAGTGCCTCTGCATTCTCTGAAGTGATTCAAATGGGCATCGAGTTATATGTCCCTTCCAAACGGGTAATTGGAAAACAGGACTCCAAGCCCTGGTTCAATAAGTCTTGCTCCGAAGCAGTCAAACAAAAAAAATCATGCTTTCTATAATTGGTCTTCGACACCATCAGAGTACAATCGCGTTCTCCTCACAAAAGCCCGCGCCCACTGTAAAAAAACAATCGATAATGCGATGCAGTCCTTCATTCAGAAAAAAAGCTGACAGGCTAGCAGCTTGCCCCAGCAGTTCAAACCAATTCTGGTCCCTTGATAAGTATGTAAAAAGAAATTTTACAAACTCATCATTTCCCCCTCTCAATCTCTCCGACAACTCGATAGCCATTGACGCCTCCGACAAAGCCGAAGCTTTTGCTTCATATTTCGCGTCCAACTCAAACCTGGGCGACAAAGGGCTTGAACCACCCACATACCCCCCCAGTACTAATATAATGTCAGATACTGTTTTCAGGATACCAGCAATTCTAAAGATCATCCGGAATCTAAAGAACAACTCTTCTGCTGGCCTCGACGATATCCCTGCCATTCTCATTAAAAAAATGCGCCCCTGAACTTGCTCCTATACTATCCAAATTATACAATCTCTCCTATAACTCTGGAATATTTCCGGAAGCCTGGAAACTAGTCAGAATCCAACCAATTAAGAAAAAAGGCGATTCTTCCAACATAAAAAACTATCGACCCATAGCAATCACTTCTGTCTTATCCAAAATCATGGAAAAGGCCATCAAAGTGCAAATTCTACGACACTTAGAGTCAAATAAATTTATCCACGATAGGCAATACGGCTTCAGGCAATCCCGGTCGACTGGTGACATCCTAGCATATGTAACTCATATCTGGAACAAAACCCTGGAGGCCGGGAATGAGACCCTCGCGGTAGCTTTAGACATTTAAAAAGCCTTCGATGTGGTCTGGCACAAAAATCTTCTTGTCAAATTGACCTCAGTCGCGTCGGCCTTGCACCGAAACTCTGTAAGTTGCTCGAAAGTTTTCTTTCAGATCGTAGTATTAAGGTTGTCATCGATGGAATATCATCTTCCCCCTTCCACACCAACGCTGGAGTTCCTCAGGGATCGGTTATCTCCCCTACGCTTTTTCTTATCTATATCAACGACCTTCTAAACTTGCCCTCCAATCCGGTACATTGTTACGCAGATGACAGCACCCTACATAACGCCCCAGCATCGCATAAAAACCGTGCAGACATTGTCTCTTCAATTAATTTAGACTTATGCAAACTTATAATCTGGGGATCCCGAAACTTAGTTAACTTCAATGCAGGGAAAACTCAGTGTTGCCTTATTTCTAGGCGCGTCGACAGAAACCTCCCAAACATATCATTCGACTCAAACTCACTAGAATTCAGGGATAAAATTTCAATGCTAGGCGTAACTCTAGGGTCTGACTTTTCATGGAATGACCATATCTCAACCACTGCTAAAGCTGCAGCGCGCAAGCTTGGTCTCCTATTTAGGTCTAGACGCTGTTATACTCCCAATCAACTTCTTATACTGTATAAGGCTCAAATTCGTCCCTGTCTCGAATATGACTCTCATCTGTCAAGGGGTGCATCCAAGCATTCTCTTACTACACTGGATGCAATTCAGAAGCGAGCAATTAAACTAATAGGAGACCCGGCTCTAACCAACTCACTCGACTCCTTGGCTCACCGAAGAACCGTTTCTGCCCTTTCCCTGTACTACAGATACTATCACGGTGTCTGTTCAGTCGAGCTGAAATCAATTATCCCCCCTAATGCACTCTTTACGAGAAACACGCGGTTTTCTAACGCTCAGCACCCCTTCGCTGTCAAATTGGATAAAAGTCGAACAAGCGCTTTCGCCAACTCTTTTATCCCTATGACCTCCAGAGACTGGAACTCGCTCCCTGCCACCATCTTTCCCGCGACTTATAACCTTCAGCTATTTAAGACCCGTATCCACAGATACCTTCGACACCCGCCCAACCCATAAAATTCTTTCTTCTTCTTTTCACGATGGAGGGGCCAACCCAGGCCTTTAGGGGTTGCACCTTTTTGGTGTAGCTCCTTCTCTCATCATTATCATAAAAAAACAAAAACAAAAAAAACAGTCCCGTATAACGCGTAAGATATATTTAACATTTTTACAAGAGACACTATCTACGTTTGATTATATTTTGAAATCTGTTGAGATGAAAATTCGATAACATTCAAACTTTTGAGAGTGCATTTCTCCAGAGCACAAATTTATTGTAAATTAAGCCTGGTTGAATGTGCTTTTGCACAAATTTTGGACGAAAGCTGATGAAAAATCAAATTATTTGATCAGATTGAAATAGTCGTAAAAACTCGTAAGAAGTGGCGCGTGCAATGTAAACACTTCTATTAACCACAATGTATTTGTTTACTTCTGAGATGAGTGAGTGAACTTGGTGCGGGGCGGACTTGCGGCGCTTGGCTCCTGATTCCACTCAATTTTCCTTGGGGTATTATGCGAAAATAATAGTAAGTCCTATATCATCTTATAGATCTTGAGATGCGCTCTTAATTGAGACATCTCTGTAATCATTTAATGCCAAGATAATTGCGATGTCGCCTGTTTTTACCTTTTCTAAAGTCATGAAAATCGATCACATTGAGATTAATGGGGACTATGACCCTATTAATAGATATATTTTTAAACTAATCCTGGATTAAAGGAGGCATCGCTCTGCCTAGCAAATACCTCACTCCACTCCCCCTTCTCCTCTCCTAAATCCTTAATCTAATTATACTAATAAAGAAATTGTCTATTGATTGTTCATTAATAATTAACAATCGATAGATAATAAATAATCAAAAAACAACATCTACCCTATCAGTGGCCTACGTCGGGCGGCTCGTGCGAGCCGGGGGATCTTGCTCCTTCCCTTAAAGGGCTCACATCTAGTGAGTATGTGGGTTGGCAACCACAAGGTCCCGAGCTGTACCTGGTATTTTTTCCACTTACTGGTACCAGATCTCTCTCTTTTATCTATCCTATCAGGTCTCACTTGACCAACTCTTGTTCTCTTCAGACCTCGACGCTATTAGAGTATTCGAGGGCTAGGGGTCAATTCATTTCAAATATCTTTTCTCCTTTCTTCTTATTCTTATTCTAACCCCCTGAGTAGTGACGTCACATTGCCAACACGCAGAGGCTCGCGCGGCAGTGAAATTTCAGCCAACACCCTTACAAATGTCAGATTCTAAAACAAAAAGGAAACTACCCCAGGTGAGTAGGATCCCATATCCGAAATCTCACACTGATTTATCAGTCTGTCCCAAGGATTCTGGGGGGGGGGGGGAAATTTGACGAAAACAGCTCTCAAAATTGCAACCTTCAATGCCCGAACTCTAATCTCGGAAGAAAGTTTTGCGGAAATGGAAAATGAGTTAGAGAAAATAAGGTGGGACGTTGTTGGAGTTAGCAAAGTCAGAAGGAGAGGAGAAGGCCTCAAGACCCCAAAATCTGGTCATTTGTTCTACCTCAATGGAGAACAAAACTCAATAGGAGGAGTTGGATTCTTCATAAATAAGAGGGTCGTAAAGAGTGTTATCTCTGTACATGCTGTGTCCGCTAGAGTTATTTATGTGACTTTACGTTTGAGCAAGAGATATAACCTAAAAATCATCCAAGTTTATGCGCCAACATCGCAACACAACGACGAAGAAATCGAAACTTTTTACGAGGAATTGTCCGTAGCCATCACAGAAAATCATGAACATTTCACAATTATATGTGGAGATTTTAATGCCAAAATAGGAACTAAAATAGACCCTTTGGAGAGTGCGCTTGGAAATTTCGGAAGTCCGAGAAGAAATGATCGCGGTGACATTTGCTAAACTTCCTGTTAGAGAAAAACTTATTTCAGATGAATAGTTTCTTCTATAAAAAATTCCATCGACAATGGACTTGGAAAAGCCCAGATGGAAATACCAAAAATGAGATTGATTATTTCATCACAGATAAAAAATGCATATTTAAGGATGTCACAGTTTTAAATAGATTCTCAAAATCAAGTGACCATCGAATGGTGAGACCCATCATTGAAATAAATATCAGTGATGAACGACACAAAATGATAAAATAGAAACAACCGAAATCATGAGCACACCCAAGAAACAAGAATAATTTTGAAAATCATATTATAGAAACCCTCCAAAATAAACCATCAGAGGAAGATATTAACAAACTAAGCGACTAGGTGGAAGCAATAACAAAAGACTAAAAGAAGTTTTGCACACTAAGTGCAAGGAAGAGAAAATTAGTTTGGATACCAAACGCAAAATGGAACAAAGGAGCTTGTGTAAAGGCGATAAGAAAGTTGACCAACAAATTATAAACGTATTAAATAAGGAAATCTCTAAAGCAATAAGAAAGGACATAAGAAATTATAAAAACCAAACCATCACAAAAACCATTGAAAACAACAAAAGCATGAAACAAATGAGGAATAAAGTTACAAATGGAAAAAAAGAGATTTTCAAACTTAAAGATGAAACTGGCAAAATAACAACAAACAGAGAAAAACTACTACATATTGTGGAAAGATTTTTTGAAATGTTGTACACCAACAAATCCAGTCTAGACTCAACAAAGTATTTGCATAAGAAAGTCCAAAATCAAGGCTCTGAAGATATTTCTGAAATTTCGCTAGACGAAATCCGAAATGCTCTAGGGAGTATGAAAAATAGCAAAGCCCCAGGAGAGGATGGCATAGTTACAGAAGCTTTAAAAATGGGTGGACCACTACTCATGATGCAGATCCAAAAGCTTTTCAATCTGTGTCTTAGCAACCAAGAAATCCCAGTAAAATGGAACAACTCGCTAATGATTCTTCTACATAAGAAGGGTGACGTAACAGACCTGGAAAATTATAGACCAATTAGTCTTCTTAACCACCTCTACAAGCTCTACACCCGAATAATAACAACTAGGTTAGAGACTAAGTTGGATTTTTACCAGCCTCGAGAACAAGCCGGTTTCCGTCATGGATATGGTATCAACGATCATCTGCAAACCCTGAAAACATTAATAGAAAAAACTATAGAATACAATCGTCCCTTGGTACTTGTGTTTGTAGATTTTAAAAAGGCATTTGATACTGTAGAGTTACCATCTATTCTGACAGCACTACAAGAATGTAGAATCGATCATCGTTATTGTAACATTATCAAGAACATCTACGAAAATGCCACAACAACCGTAAATCTGCATTCAACAACAAATAAGATAAACATAGTATAGAGTTAGGCAGGGTGACACTATGTCACCAAAGCTGTTCACCACTGTACTTGAGCATGGGTTCAAAATGTTGTCATGGCAAGAGAAAGGAATAACTATCGATGGAGAGAGGCTTAGTCACTTACGCTTCGCGGATGATATTGTCATCATATCAGATAATTTAGGGGACGCAAAAAACATGGTCCAAGAGCTCGAGAATGTGTCTCGAAAAATAGGATTGATGATAAACTATCAAAAAACAAAGATGATGACAAATATGGCCTTCAGTGAGGAAATCCACATTGAGGATCAGGTTATAGAAGTGGTGGAAAAATATGTTTACCTAGGCCATGAGATAAGAATAGGTCGAGATAACCAGACCTGCGAAATGTTAAGAAGAATCACTCTGGGATGGGCAGCCTATGGGAAATTGAAAGATATTTTTAAGGCAGATATTCCAACAACGTTGAAGCGGAAAGCCTTCAACCAGTGCGTCTTGCCAATTTTGACTTATGGAGCAGAGACTTTGACTCTCACAAAAATATCATCAGAAAAATTGCGAGTAACACAAAGGCGAATGGAAAGATCAATGCTTGGTTTGACCTTAAAAGACTGCGTAAGAAATGATGAGATCCGTAAACGAACTGGAGTAGACGACATCATTGAACGCATTGCAACACAAAAGTGGAGATGGGCTGGACATATCGCTAGAATGGAGGATGGCAGATGGACAAAGAAACTCCTTGAATGGAGGCCAAGGGAGGATAAACGAAGTCGAGGTAGACCTCCCACACGATATAAGAAGAATATCGACAAACTGGATAAAAGTTGCAAAAGATCGAGAAAACTGGAGACATTTGGAGGAGGCCTATGTTCAGCAGTGGACAAGAAAAAGATAATAAGTAAAAATATATTTTTCTAGGTGGGTTTCACAAATAAAACAAATATATGTTTTGAGTTTTTATCTCGATATATATTTCGGGTTATGAGCCCATTTTCTTTTGTAACGCCTGATGATGGGCTCATAACCCGAAATATATATCGAGATAAAAACTCAAAACATATATTTGTTTTATTTGTGAAACCCACCTAGAAAAATATATTTTTACTTATTATCTATTAAAATGTTTCACCTAGAACCGACACCAAATTCTTTAAAGATTAGACAAGAAAAAGGGCTGATTGATGATGATGATTTGTTTACTTCTGATGAGTTCGTTTGAACTCTTACAAAGTCGTAAGAATAAATTTTCGTACGAATTCTTATCCAGTGTAACCTTAGCCTAACGCGATTTCCAATTACGCGGAACGGTACTTACTTATTAACGCCACCGCAGCTACAAATAAAATTTTAAACTATAAATTTGAACTGAAATTGAGTTTATGGACTGTGATGTCTCCAATTGTCTCAAGTGAGCACCAGTGGGCGTTGGGAATTTTCATTTTTAGAACTTTTCATAGGTTCGGTTCTATTCATCATCTCGGTTCATTTAGATAAAAAAAAAATGAGGTTCCCGAACAAACTTTGAAAGGTTTGGTTAAGATATATTCAATTCGGCTCGTATATCTTCATTTCGGGCTGGCGTTTAGGCGATTAGGTTGGCGTTAGGTAGCCGAACCGAGCCGAACTGAATATATATGTTACGGTAAAAGTAGATATTGCGGCAAATGTACACATTTGCCTCCTCGTTTGGGTAATGTGCATTCAACTAACATTTACAATTTCAAATAAGGGAAATGTACATTGAATTCACAATGACCATGTCGTTTCGGTAAATGTGAGCATACAAAATACGAAATTGCGTAATGTGGTGCGCATGCGCACTTGTATTTCCAGCTGCTGTGATTGGTGACAATGTTAGAGTTTCCATTCCAGACGTTGATCGTGGTAAAACGGATCCAAAAAATTTGCGTTATTTTGTCTAGAGATGATGATAAAAATTTATATAAATTAGGAACTAAACAGGGAGTTTTAAAACAATCTTATTCTAGGCATGAATTCGCCATTTGCGAACAAAAGTTTATATCATACGAAGATGTTCCTCAAGATGTTGAGAAATCGGTAAGAAAAATTATAGGAATGCAGTCCCTTACTGGTGGACAAGGTTTTAAAAGATGCATCTGTAAAGGAACATGTTCCTCAAAAAAATGCAGTTGTAAAAATGCTGGAATATTATGTAATTCCAAGTGCCACAATAGCAATTCTTGCTCAAATAAATAAAACTTTTTTCATTATAAAATTTCTATATGTTCCTTTATAGTTTTATAAAATTTAACTGTTATAATAAAGAAAAGTATGTTATTATTATTATTTGTTTGATTCCCATCGTATTGGTCCTGAAAAACTAGGACGTAAATTGTATTTAGGAATATTGGGATCATAACCTACGACATATTATATAATATGCAAAGAAAAGTATGTTTTGTTAGTCATTTACATTTTTTATTAAAATAATTTTCGTTATTAAAGCCTTTTGTATTATGTTTATTTAAATAAATATTTTTTTACTGCAACAACATTTTTAATTTATTTGTATTCCAACTTTTCTTTAATCATGAAGGTAAGAGTATACATTTACCAAAACGTGAAGGCAAGAGTACACACTTGGCGGGAAATGTACATATACATTATATTCAGTTCACATATACCTAACTTTTGGGGAAATGTACAAATTTTACGGTAAAAGTGTACATTTCCCAAGAGTGTACATTTACCGTAACATATATATCTTAACCGAACCGGCAACGACTTTTACATATTCGAATTTTTTTGGTATTTACTAATTAATATTTATTTTCTAAAAGAATCCGTCGTAAGTAACGGCGCTTAAAAACCGCCAAATCTGTAGCTGCGGTGGCGTTAATACGTAAGTACCCGCGAAAAATCTCCCGCGTTGTACGGGAGTCCATTGTATATATATATATATATAGGATTTTTATATATATCCACTTATATATAGGTTTATGGTTATTTGAATCAAGTAGAGGACAAGCTCATTGATTTCTCCTTAAGAATCAACAACTCTGCTACTCTCAGAAAAATAAATCTTTTTAATAAAACTAATATATACCTAAGAGCTGCAAAGACCATGTGGAAATAATTGGAGCCCAAGCAGTGGGATTTGATCTCACAAAGTTGCAGAGAATTGTATTGATTTCTGCGATTGTATTTTCTTCTGGAATAAAATTATTGCTTGTTCCATTAGAGTTCTAAAATGAAAAACAAATGAGTAGCTAACTAGACCAATGATTAATAAATTAAATGATGGAATTCAATATAAACCTCTGGTGATTTAAGATATTTTGAAACTGCAGTATCAAAGATAGAACAAAAATATTCCAAAATCGCATCTCTGGCGGCTGGAAGTGTTTTTAATAAAGAAAGAGCTGTACGAGCAAGTTCTAATTGACTACATTTTATATTTCTTGTTCCGCCAGCAACAAAATAATTCAATTGTTCTAATAATTCTTGACCTGCTAGAGGCTTGATGACTGATGAAGATGACATTTTTCTTTTTCTTTTATCTTACAAAAGAAATATATATATATATATATATAATATATAGAATAATGAAAGTAAAAGACTTGAATAATTAAGACTTGGTATACACAAAAATTAATTTTAAAATGAAATAGCAATTAAATTTTTTTTTTTTTAATTTAATTGTCTTTGGGAACTAGAGGCCCATTTAGCCAAGCAATTGAAATAAAAATCATGCGGCCTTAAAAATAAATAAATAAAAATTACAGATATTAGTTATGATCATATTTCTAAATAAATTTACATTAAATAAATAATTCACCTTACAAGTGTTTTAAAAACATATTTTCTTTATAATTTATATATATCAAGTTTCTTCATAAAATAAGGAGCTCAGCAAAAAGTAAGCCTTTATTTATGTCACTTTTGACATTTAAACCGCTTTGATTCTCCTGAAAAATGTAGGGCAAAGCTCAAGGCAGATGGCGCCACTGTATCTAGTGGCGATTCATTTGAAAAGAAATTAAATGAATATACATTTGACTGTAAAATTATAAAATTGAAATAATATTTCGGCTAAATTTATTTATATTAATTTATATATATACACGAATCTAATGAAAAAGCTTAACATTTTCTGCTCTAGGTGCGGGGCCTCCAGAGACGCGGGGTCCGTAGCATTTGCTACTTTATTACTATATATGGCTAATCCGACCAAGTATAAAATATATACTTAAAATTTAAATATATATGAATTATATAAAGTGTTTTTAATCAATGTAATTCTGTAAAAAAGTAATTTGTTTTTTGCATTTTGCAAAAAAAGATATTCTATTTCGAAGAAATTTATATTTTACGAAAAGTTATATATACTAATATAATCACAAAAAATTAAAAATAAGTGATTTATTAGATTTGTTTTTTTTTCTATTATTATTATCATATTTAATTTTACAAATATAATAAAAATTTCAAAAACACAGTTTAAAATGGCACAAAAGCTCGATCTTAAAATGATGACTGCTCTTTATGTATTGATACAATTTTTTAAATATTTGGCCTAAAATTTCTTAATTTTGAAATCACCTGGTTCAAAAATATACAACCTGTTTCTCGCTTTCCGTAGTAAGTTGGTTAGGTAACAACTTTTATTTGGGTATATTTCCTTCGGATATAATGTAATATTCAATGACAATTAATCAATCGCCACCGCATATTCGACTATCGTCCCGATCATCATCAATACCTCACTTAAAAATTTCATCTACACGCGAGATGGTCGGTACCGACGGTTTCCCTGCTTTGAAGAGTTGTATATTTATTATCGGTGATTGACGGCCAAAGCAAGATTTCGATGTTGTTCCCTTGAAAATTCTCCTATAAATATATTCAAATAAAACACTCGAAATCGTTACTTATGTAATATAAATTAACGCTTATAAATTATTTTTAAGTTAAGTTGTCTTAACAATTTTAATTATTTTATAATAAAATTATCTATTAAAAATAAACAACAATATAATTATTGATTTACTCGTGGCAGGAAATCATAGTGCCGTATTGCCAGGCCGTTTCTGTAATAATTCAATGTTTTAATTATGTTATTTTATATATTATATAGTCGTGTATTTAAACACATTATAGTAAAATTGAATAAAATATATTTTAATACTCTATATTGAAACTTGGTGAATAATGAATAAGTTTCAGTCCAATTGGGTTCCAGGACATGAGAAAACCGAAAGCGAGAATTGTCCTCTGAAAATATTCAAATAAAACAATCAAAATCGTTTTTCATATTTCATTTTTTCATATCATATAAATTAACTTTTAATTATTTATTCAATATTAATAATAATAATGTTTTGCTGTGCTGTGGCTTAGGCGCGCGAATCTCTGTGGCCATTCAGGCCCATTGCTTTTAGTAGGCATAAATAAAATTTTTAAATCTTTTCCTCGACCTGCTTAGAGCCACAAGTCCTTGGTTTTTATTTTAGTTGTTTTATTATATAATCGTATATTTAAATATATTAAATTTGAATATGTGAAATGATACAAAATTCAGTATAAGATTGTAGCTGAAAAAATAATGTGCGAGATTCCCTCTGACAGTCTCTCATGGTGAGGGGCTTTCCTCTGGATATAACAGACCAAAAGAATTATAAATGAGAAAGAAATTGATCTTATTTTATTGATTTCATCTATCTGGTGGTTCACAGTATCTTTTTAATATAAGAAAATAGCATTTTAATTAAGAATTTTGTAGTTTAAATGAATTTGTATGAAAAGATTCAATTTCTTCTCTTAGCGAGCAAATCAACTAGAAACGACAAAAAGTTTTATTTTTTTCTCATTAGATATTTATTCAAATCTATTGAAATCTCATATCTGTGTATTATTTTCATTTATATTTTTTATCAAATAATTATAATTAGGATATTTGCATTTTAAAATATAGTTTATTTGAAGTCTGATTTGAAAAAACGCTAATAACTCCGTTGAAATTAAAAAAAAAATATATAAAATTAATAGATCTTATAAAATAATTCACTATTAATAATTTACTTCAGTTTTGAACGAAACCGATTTAGTACTTTTTGAGAAAATGGTCAAAAACCATCTGAACCGTCTAAAAAACGAGGTTTCTTGAAAAAGTTATATGAAACGAAACATTGACTTGTGACATGGAGGTGGATTTTAAAATGTTTCTAAAACGGCCTTTTATAGACGGTTTTCAGGGTTTTTGACGATTTTCTCAAAAAGTACTGAATCGATTTCGTTCAATATTAAATTAAATTATTAATAATTAATTGTTTTATAATATCTATTAATTTTATATTTTTTAAAAAATTTTCAACGGAGTTATTAACGTTTTTTCAAATTGGACTTCAAATAAAAATGCAAATTTCCCAATAAAATTATTATTTGATATAAAAGATAAATGAAAATAACACACAGAAATGAAATTTCAATAGATTTGAATAAATATCTAATGAGAAAAAAATAAAACTTTTTGTCATTTCTAGTTGACCGGAGAGAAGAAATTTAATCTTTTCAAACAATTTCTTTTAAACTACAAAATTCTTAAACAAAATGCTATTTTCTTATATTGAAAAGATACTGTGAACCACAAGATAGATGAAATCAATAAAATAAGATCGATTTCTTTCTCATTTATAATTCTTTGGTCTGTTATATCGAGAGGATTTGTCGCCATCATAGACATTTGTTATAGATTCAAGTCCATTCACTACATATAATATTGGAATATCTTTTAACTCGTAAACTATTGACTTTTCACTTATTCTGTTGGAAATGAAATATTCTTTAAAAATGTCATTATATAAATTTGTGTAACTCAAAGGGTTAGGCAGGTAATGGTAAAATTTATGTGGAAAGTTAGATTAATACTGCTCTATCTCTCTAGATGTCTAGATATTGAATCTATAAAAAAAACTCTCAGGAAGTATCATTTTGATAATTTAATATACTAAAATAATGGATATTATATATGATTAGCTCAGATCAATATTTTAGTAGCTAAAAAGGATTTTAATTCAATATTTAAGATTTTTTTTCTGGTAAAATTAAACAACATTTTATGAAATTATAATCAGTTTAATATGAAGGGGACTGTTGAATATGAATGTGAAAATTCTTTTTGAAATCCGAGTCATCAGCCAAAAACATTATTTTGTTATTCAAAAAATAATTTGGACAATTCATTGGGCTTCAATTCTTATTGAAAAATATTTAAATTCTTATAACTCGAAAACCATTGATTTTAGAAATTTTATCCATTTTAGATTTTTTGATTAAAATTTAATGTAGTTTAATAATGGTCATTATAATCAGGGAAGGGCAGTCAATTTGTGGGGCCCTGGGCTAACATTACTTGGGTACCTACCTAATTAATTAAACTAATTGCCATTTTGTCAAAAAAATTGTTTTCTAAAATGATGTGTACGGTATAGGAAAAAAATTAGGACAATAAAATATTTTATTTGTTTCATAATGACTTAGATACATAAACATTTCTTCAAAGAAGATGCTCTCGGCTTTCAAAGTCTAAAATTGACCAAATTACAGCGAAATTAGCTGACCAGACAAATCAATTGATGGCCGTTAACCTAAAGAATTTCTGAAATAGAGACATCTTATAATAATTTGTTGTATATTTTACTAAAAAATTTACATCTCTGGAATGTCTTGACCGATTGAGTTGAAGTTGAGTTCAGTGGTGACTTCAGACTATAATTTTAGGGGGTCATGTATCTGGGGGCTTCCGGCCCCCTTCCAGCAAAATTTTTTAAAATTATGGGCTTCAAAAGTAATTTTTAGAGACCATTTTTATCCTCTGAAAAATTAAAGTAATGTTATGTGTTCAATTTCATTTCAATCGGTTGAACAGCGCGGAAAAAATCGTCCTAAAAAAGAAATCCACCCATTCATCCATACGTGCCCACGTACTAAATGAAAACAATGAACTTTTTGGGCTCGGATAATCCATATAATTTTTGCAAATCTGTCGGGTCCTAAAATTCAACCTGATTGAATACTACAATTTGTGACTTTGATTGAGACCATGGTTTCCTAAGTCTTTATCTGAGGACCCTTTGAAATCGGGCTTGGCGCGAGACCAATACATAATACTTTCATCTGCTTCGCTATAAAGTAAAATAAATGGACATTCATTGTTTCCCTACTTTTTCGGTTAAGCGGAGCGTGTATATTATATTCACTTTGTGATATAATGTTACCATATTCTTGCACCAAGAGTATAACGCTGGGTTACATTAAATATTATAATTTATTTAATCGAAATGAATTGAGGAAGAAACCTGTTTCACCAACCGTCTAAATTTGTCTGTCTATACTATGTAAACACGATAAAAGAAAACGCGAAAAATCAGGTATTTGCAATTTAAAACTTAAGTTAGTTATCAGATCGAGATATCATAGCAAGGTTTGTTTTCGAATTGACTTGCTGGAAGTATCCTTTTATTTCTGATGTTTTTAGATTTTTTCCTATTTTTCTCAAAATCGTCTCAAATGATTTTTTTTTTAATATAAGTATTTATCAAGAATCAAATTTTTTTTTGTTTAAATTTCTTTTATAAAAACTGTAACGCTGTGAGATATAAACCATAAAGTTTTTTTTTTTAAAGGTTTAGAAACCTAAACCGAACGGTGTATTTTTTAAATTTAGGATTTTCAAAAACAAAATTCAAATAAATAATATTTATTTTAATTTAATTAATTTTTAATATTACATTTTTATTAAAATGCGAAATGTGCGAAAGACATGTAATGGGCACTCAACTTGCGAAAATATCTTAAATATATTTATTTATTTGTTTACAATGAATACAAACATAGGACCTTGGATCCCACCTAATGTTGTACAACCCTTAAGTTACAATAAGTTGAGAAACTTGATAAAATTGGCAGAGGAGTTTATACCAATAAAAAATTTAGAAGGCGAAAATAGTAGAGAAAGATTAAAAGACATAAACGAAAGAGTAATATATGGGAATCAAGGAATATCACTTTTATTGGGATCCATAAAGAAAGAAGTGAAGACCTGAGAGCGTCAAGAGTCGGGTTTACATGAAATATTCATATTTATATAATATTTAGTATGTTTATGCTTTTTATTAGATTATAAAAGTTTTTAACTAGTGAGATAATTTTTTTCATAAAAATGAGAAAATCAATAAATCAAATTCTTTTAAAAATAATTTTATTTTTCATTTATATAATTAAAATAGATATTTGTCTTCTTGACTAGATTATATACAATTTTCATTTTCACAAATAGAGTCCTGATCCATATTTATATCCATGTCCAAGTCCATAGCCTAATCCATGACCATAGCCTAATCCATGACCATAGCCTAACCCATGACCATAGCCATAACCATAGCCACTATAAGGACCATAGCCTCCATATCCAAGACCATAGTGATTCAAATAATTCGGATAGTCTGAAAAACAATAATTAATCAGTTATTTAACTTAGCAAAATTAAATAATAGTACATAATGCTTGAAAATATGTTTCTAGAAACCTACCGTGATATTTAATCGAATAAGAAGTTGCAGGCGCATAGTAATGGGGATAGGCAGAATACAAACCGCCATAGCCAACTCCGTAGCTACCTAAGCCGTAACTATTGGCAGTCGTTAAGTCCGAAGCATCATTTTTCGTCTTCTTATCTGATGCGGTCACGGATATTGCCAACATCACCACACCAACAATCTTATTAACATACAATCAAAGTATAAAATTAGTTTTCCATTGTATTGATTACATATTTATTTTTCAATGCCATATGCAAAAATTAATAGGCCAATTGACAGAATATCATATTTGTATCTAGTTAATATTTGTCTTATTATCTTTTCTCAAAGATAATTTATTATAAGATTTTTTTTAAATATAATTTATTATAAGATTTTTTTTGAATATAATAAAACAGTGAGTGAATCCTAGAGAGTTATGGATTATAGAATACAATATTATTATGTTCAATTTTAAGTCTGAATAAATTTAAATTAATTCCATTGATACTCTAGTGAGATAAATGATTGAACAAACAGGAATTGACATTATAAAAACACATTTTACCTTATAATCATATTAATTAATATAATAGATAGACTTATAGCTCAAGATTGAATGGAATGCACTCCAGGAATAAATATAAAAAGTATTTATTAGAAGGTTTTCATTTTACAGTTTTTGAAACCGACGTTACGGAGGATCTTTCCTCCTTCTTCACTGTTCAAAAGGGTCAATGAAGGAATCATGTAGTATTTTTCCTTCCTGCCTTCTTTTTCACTGCTTGCTGGTGTAGAGAAAATATTTTTAATCTTTCCATTATCAATTGAACAGTGTCTTCTTTTTATTTATTTCAGGACTGCTTTCCATTCAATCCTCAGTTTACTAATACTTGTAAATTAAGTTCTAATTTATGTATGTATAAAATTGGAGGAAAAAGTAAACTTTTAAAAAATTAGGTACTACTGTCTATAAAATTTTGGAAATTCGGCCATTTTTCTTAAGAAATAAATTGTTTCTATTTTTTTCTTAAGATCGCAGGGACGAGTCCGAGTTGGAATGGATTATTTTTTGATTATAAGTCAGAAGGTTTGTTTGTTCCCTCGCGGGAATCGATCCCGAGTGCCAATAATAACTATCCGGGCCAATTGGCTACCCTGTGAGGTGCGAACCCCTCTGATATAGGTATGCTACCCAATCCCTAAATCTCCCCTTATCTTCACGTTACAAGGATCCACCACGGACTTCAGAGGTTGTACCTTCTTGGTGCAACTTCTTCTTGTATCAATATCATTATAAAAAAAGCGATAAATATTCCACTCAAATATTTAAATCTTCATTTGTAAAATTTCCCTGTCTAATGATTATAAATTTAAGAACATACTATATAGCCATGCCATAGTTTAAATAAAGATAGTTGAGTGTTTCGAATTTTGAATTTATTCAAAATAATGGAATAACTTTTCCAAATTGAATAAGAGAGAAAGTTCAAATTGCTAATGAAAATGGATTTTTTTCTAGGAAAATTGCCAGAGCGTGTCATCTATTAGATCCGAGATGAAATGGATTATTTTTAATTATATGTTAGATGTTAGGATTGTTTTTTACTCTTCTGACATATAATTAAAAAAAATCCATTCAATCTCAGATCTAATAGATGACGCTTGCGATTTTCTTAGAAAATTTAAATCTATTTCTATCATAAACTTGAACTCTCTTTCGTAAATTATTTGATTACTAGGTTTACTAATAAACCAATAATATAAAATAGGATTAATAAGTTGTTGTAGGAAAATAAGGACAATAGCTTATGCAAATAATAATTAACGTTTCGTCAACTTTGTTGACTTCCTCAAGAATCAATATTAATAGAATGACAAATATGCAAAGAAGTTAATTTGTTTGAGCCCTGAGGAAGTCAACAAAGTTGACGTAACGTTGGCATAAATAAAAATTATTTGCATAAGCTATTTTCCTTATTTCCCTACAACAACTTATTAATTTAATCGATAGACATAAATAATCAAAATAATAAAATAGGGTAGCATTTGCATAAATTGAAAAATTATCTAATTTGTGAATGTGATATAGAATGGACAAAAAACATTTTTACATTATTATTTATAAACTATTATTATCATAATAATACTGGGGTCTTTTCTTGATTTTTTTTAAGTAATTTTGGAAAAAATCAATTATTCAAATATTTAAGCTTAAAACATTCCTCCCTCCCATAAAAAATTGTCTATACTTTATGTTGATAAGATATCTTAATTTGAATCAAATTTATCGAAATTTATTGGTTGAACAGTTTCCATACTTTCAGAAAGACCGTCTGACAAAAAATACCATTCTAAAAATACTTTTTAATAATTAAAGTTAACGAAAATCTCATGAAAAATAAAATAACAAGAATATATATTCTAGTCAAACACTTAATGAGGCATTTGATGGTAACACCTTAGATTTAATTTTCTTGGGCTTAAAATTTAGCCAGTACAAAAAGGTTTAGTATGTAAAAACGGGCCCCGAGGACGGAATTGTTTGAAGCTTCCGCGTTTTTATTAAATTCTTATGGGTGTCGCGAAGAGTCCCAGCATGGCCAAATTGAAATGCAGAAATAAATCGGTGCCTGTAGAGCACATATTTATTTCTATGTATTATATTAATTATGAATACTCACTTGAATTGTAAAATGCATGATGATGAATTCTCTTCTTTCTTGTTCTAAAGCTGTCACATTTGATATAGCGTAAAATTTATGGATTCCAACATTTATAGTGATGCTACCGGGAGGGGACGTCCCCCAAGGTTACTCTTACTTCCTTCATCTACACGACATGCAAACTGATCCTACCAAGATAGAGATTATTAATTAATTTTCATTGACCTCTCTACTATCTCTTTTGGTTAAATTTTCTCACATTTCTATTGTCAATTACTCTTTCTACTTTTGTCCCCCTTTTTTGAACTGTCCACGTTCTTAATTAATTATTTAAATGGTATTTAACCAATAATTAAAGTATTCATAGAATAAGGCAATTCATAGATTAATTAATGATATAAGAAATTTATTTAATGAAGTTTATAATATTTTTTTAAAATGTAGGTAAATAATTTATTGTAAGAGAGCAAAGTAGAATCATCCTTTATACTGCTCCCAGTGTACGCCCGCCAGCTAGTCTGGTTCAAATTGGTCTCTGAATATAATATGTACTACATTGCCACTTCTTTACTTAACAATTATATTAATGATGTTAAGTCCGATTTTAAGAGCTAGCTGATATTAAGTTCAAGAAATTTTCGAATCTTTTCTTTGTGTTGAAATTGAGGGAGGTCCAATACTCCAAGGTGTGACTTATCTCCACTGCATCTATATGTATCAGTGTTAAATTGAAAGTTTCTTTTTCCCGAGAGCAGCATAATTTTTATAAATTAAAGGAGAGAATAAAAGAGCCTGTCTTGTACTGGAAAAATAAATTTTTAAATTTATTTATTTTAATTAAAAAAAATATTTTTCTAGCAGAAGACACACTCTTTTATTGATCAGTGTTAAAATTGAGAGTAATTTTTTGGATCCCTATCATTTTCACGTGGATACGTGAATAGTCATTCTGATAATCTCAAAGGGGACTTGTTCAAAATTTGGTACAGATTGAGTACATAGAGTTTAATTTTTTCGGAATCACCCCCCCCCCCCCGCCTTTTTCGACCTTCCTGAGAAATATTTATATCTCCTTTTAAGCAGTAGAATTCTTCTATGGTAAATTTCATCTTATATTTTGTTTTGAAATTTTTTTTGAACATCCTCCTCCACATCCGTATTTTGCTCCTAATTTAACCAACATCTAATCAGCTCTTAGTTTCAAAATAAAATTAATAAATATGAATTTTCGTTTTGATACTCTTAATGGTTTTTGATCTAGAATGTACACAAAATTTAGTAACTATAACTCACTAATTTAAAGGCATTTTAACAAACTAATCGATATCTTTTGAAATATTTTTACTTTGCCATATAGGGTGTAGTAGTAAAGTATTGTAATCGTGCATGAAAAAAGTGTTTTTATTGCTTAATTAAAAAAATTGAGCAAAACCACGGCGTTTTGGTATACAAAAAAGCCCTAATGAGTGAACATCTAAAAAATTATATTTTTCGAGATATTAAATGTTTTGTCAAAAGGTCTGTTAGTACGTACGTACGTTACCAAATTTTTGTGTACTCTCTAGCTCAAAAACTAGTGTGAATATCAAAAAAAAATAATTCACATGTAGATTTGGTGCATTGAGATTAAGAGTTGATTAGATTTTGTTTGAAATTGAATCCAAAATTAAGGGAAAAATTTTAATAAAAGATCTTCAAACTAAAAAACACAAGAGCTGAAACCGTGGATAACGGAGAGGTGGCATTATTCGACCGGTTTTCTTTGAAAATGACCGTGAAGAGGCTGGTGATCGAATAATTTTAAGAAACTCTGAAGTGAATTCCCCTCCAAGATCGTGCGATTTGACGCCTTTAGATTATTTTTTGGGGGGCTACTTGAAAGGCAAAGGGCATGTTAATGCTCCAAGAAGAATTTAAAACCTTAAACACAACATTCAAGCTGAAATTGTCGCCATAGATCAGAAATTATTGCAGAAAGTCATCGAAAATTTTGATGTTCGAATGAAGAAGCCCCGGTGGGCATTTGAACAATATGTTTTCCATACATAAATTCACCTTTCATTATCAATAAAAATTTTTTATTTATCTTGTTAAAATATATGTTTTATTTTAAATTCAAAAACTCCTGAACAGATGGCCCATCCTATATAAGAGAGGGGCAGGTGTGTGGTGAAGTTATGTGGATGGGCACATTAAGGGCCGGTTGTATGTCGCAAAGTAATGCTTTTTGCCACTAACTGGTAAAAAGCATTTACTTTGCGACATACAACCGGCCCTAAGTTTAATAAGAGTATAAATCTTTTCCCTTAAAAAAAATTCAATGGCTGGTTTAGAAGAATTCAGAACCGTCTTTGTAGAGGTTAGATATGCATTCAAATAGAATGATCTAAATTGCTGGTTGCGTCATCAGGAGCTAAATATTAAATCCTGGAGTGTAATTAAAAAATTAAGAATTTTCTCTCTATTTTTCTAAAATTATTTTTAAAATTTTAATTTTAATAACACAATTGTAATGTATAATAAATTTTAATTTTTATTAAATTTTAATATACTACAGAAGCAGGTGTATGGTAAAGTCGCGTGTGTGAACACTTAACCTTATTTTTTCTATGTTAATAAAATAAGGTATTTTTGTAATCCCAAATGCCTGATTTCGTTCATTGTTAAAAAAAAAACACCATCTATACCATTCCTAAATTTAATTACTTTCTTTTGTCATTTTATTATAATAAAATCGCTTAAAAAGTCCTTTTGGGAATATTCTATTCAATATAATTCGGAGAAATTTGACCCGCCTGGTAATCTAATCGAGTAACGGGAGTCTTTCGATTCTGCATTTTCGTTTTAGTTGTGGTCGAAAATTCATCGGGACAACATCAGAGGAAACCTACACTCATCCAAAGGTAAACAACCCTTAAAATATCTACCCCTATATTCTATATTTATTCTATTTTTCTCTCTCTCTCTCTCTCCCTCTCTCTCTCTCTCTCTCTATATATATATATATATATATATATATATGGTATATAATAACCATCCATTGACTATAAGTGAAAGAATTCAAAATAAATTGGATGGAAAAGTGAAACTTTTTCAAGACTCTGTACGCTGTTTGCAGTTTCAGTAAATTAATTACTTTAAATGACAAATATCTAAATTTGATTTTTATTTAGATTTAATATTTTCTTACCTAGAATATAAATTCAAAATCTACGCTAGCCAATTCCATTTTCGAGGGGGTGAAAACAACCTTATCCTAGGGAGGTCCCCCTGTACAGAACACTTAAGGAAAATTTAAAATAAAAAAAAACATGAAATATTTTAATATATTTTTTTCAAGTTTAATCAGCTATCAATTATATACCTAATCAGCACAGATATATAAGAAGTCTTAAATATTAGATTAAATGTAAAAGATATTAAGGAACCACTTATATAGTAAAATAACATTTCAAATAAATGTCCCCTAATGTCGGACAGTCGACTTTTTCTTTGTTAATTAAACATAAACATTATTATAAGACGTAATTCGTAAAAATAGCAATTTTAATAGAATAGTTAATCAATATAAGAATATAGGTAATTTTATCTCGGAAAGAATTATAATGGTTTATATTAAAATTAAAAACAGCTCATCTTTAGTATTTATGCACCCGAAGATTGTAAGCCTAGAGCATAATATAAAGATCTCTTTTACAGAATTCAAGAGCATCTAGATCAGGGGTGTCCAACCTTTTGGCTTACACGGGCCATATTTGAAGAAAAAAATTGTCTCGGACAAAATATTATAATTCTGTTGATATTTGTTATTCAAAAAAGATAGTTAATAATGTTGAAATAAAAACTTTATTATTTTTTTAGCTCATAGTGAGCTTCTAATTTTACTTTTTGTAAATTTTATACTTTAAAATAGCTTCTCGTATATGTAAATTCATACCTACATACATACAAAAAGTGATAATTGCAAGTAGAAAATTAATTTCTAATCAAAATAGAGTCGAAAATATTCCATAATGATTATTATTTTTTCGGAAATCTTGAAATCTAGTTCGAAATTCAAAATTTAAAATCTGCACTTTTATTTTTCGAAAACTTTACATTAGATTTTCAAATTTCTTATTTTAGAGACAAAAAATTATCAGACCAAATTGTTGTGTGTTTTCCAGTATCTACATATAAATCTCAATGTTTTAAGAAAATTTTTGACTTTATATTGGGCCACGGGTTATACCCTGGTAAACCAATTTAATGAAGGATATGTGGAATGAGAGATAATTTATTTTTTAAAAGTGTCACGGATATAATAATCCCTGACTATCCATTATCTATTGACATGTAAGAACGTGCAAAGATCTAAAAAACAAGTTCTGACAATTTTCAGTCGAGGAGAGGAATGATCAATTAATTGTGATTGTTCTAGAAAAACCCAATTCCTGTTGTCTCCTTGTACTAAAACGATAACTATTAGACTTGGCTAGTGTCGTAGCAAATAAATTACTGAAATAATAAATATTTTGGAAAATGAAAATATGAGAATAAGAAGAATTTTTAAATATCCGAAACCCCATTATTTTTTTTATCTTATATAGTTGAAGTTATAATTTTGCTTTTAGTGAATTTTATTCTTGAAACAAGCTTCACGTATTGTACAAATGTACATTCATATTTCGAAAAGCGGAATAAATATATCTCTTCATATAAATCTCAATGTTTTAAGGATTTTATGCTGGGCCACACTCATTGTAGTGCTGGGCCGCATGCGGCTCGCGGGCCACGGGTTGGACAACCCTGATCTAGACCGAATACCCGTCAATAAACCTGTAATTATTAACCTTGAAGAAGCTTTTTCCTTAAACGTACCGTTCGTATGGGCTGATTGATTATATAGTAAAATATATGGACTACTATGTTTTGATGATATTGATGGAAGGATTCTTTCCGGATGAGTTTCCCCATTTTCTAATTTAGTCTCGGTAACATTTCTTTCTTCTTGATCTTTACTAGAATGATTTTGAAATTAATATAATAAATATTTTTTATTTTATTTTTTTTAATTTTTTGTTTGCAAACATTTTGTTACTGCTGATTACCTGTTAGAAACTTCTGTATTATTCAGATGTATTTGATTCAGATGTTTTTCTTTAGCACCTATCATTTGAAATCATGCATTTAAAATGATAAATGATAAAAATACTAGTATCAAAAAATATATCATCTAAAAGATTTCAAGGGAAAATAATCGTTTAAATTAAAAATTCCATAAATGTAAATAAACAATAATTTTCTAGTAACTTTTAATTTAAAGACCGTATTGTATTGAAATAACACTTTTACTTTTATTCAAATTTTTAATTATTAAAATTCCTTTTTTCAGACTTTATGTTCAGGAAAATTATTATTGACAACATCAAAGTTCAAATTTCGGATCATGGAATGTTCGATGGTCGAATAGCTAAATTGCGTAATCTTTCTTGTCCAATAGATTTTCTTAAATAAATAAATAAATAAATAAATCTTTATTCCTCGACCTGCTTAGAGGCACAAGTCCTCGGTGGCTAGGTCCTCCAAACATCAATACAATCTAGCTACAATACATTAACAAACATCAATACAAATTAATTACAACAATTTAACAAATAATAAACAAGTAAAAAAAAAAAGAAAAAAAATTAGAAATGTATGCTCATTAACAAATAACATGACCATAGATTTCCATCAAAAGACAAAAAGTAATTTAAAAATTCCGCGCAAAAACCAGATACCAGGAGCAAGCGACGCATTAGCTATCCCGGCATTTGCCATAAGTTGTTAAGGAAACCTGGTCAAATCCTTAACAAGGGTGGTATGACCTCTCTCTACCTCACCTAATCTCTGCTTGTGAGAACTAAATAAAATTTTGCACAACTCTAGGACATTAGGACTTGACAAAATTTATAATTGATTTAATCATAGGGGGCAGAAGACTATAATCCCAAGTGTTAACACACAGACTGTTCCACAAATCAATGCCAGATCCTACAAATGAATGTAAACCGATATTTTTCAAGAATCTTGGCTTACGAATCTTTTTTCTATGATCAGCTCTACCTAAATAACTTGGTTCCTGAAATCTATTCGTTATTTCCTCCCAACTCCTAAAACCCTTATAGGCTTTGAAAATCACTTTCAATTTAGCCCATTCCCTTCTCTCCAATAAGCTAGACAATCTTAATTCATTAATCATTGAAGTGACACTACTAAACCTATCAAATTTACCAAAAACAAATCTAGCCGCCCTCCTTTGTACCATATCAATTTTTCTCTCTAATCGTTGTGGATGTTTGTCCCAAACCACAGAACAATACTCTAAATTAGGTCTTACATAAGTTAAATAAACTTTTGACTTAACTTCTCTAGATGTACCCTTCAAAATTCTAGCAAACATCCCCAATTTCCTATAAGCCTTATTGACTATATAACTAATATGCATATCCCTATTGTCCTATAAGAAAATTTCTCTAATTCTATGACTTGTCTATAGTACTCTTAGTTATTTCCGATCTTATATATTGAGAGTTCTTAGAAATTATTATTAGTCCAAAGATTCTCGAATCATCTTTATTTATTCCTTTTTTTTGTATTATTCCAATTTTAATAGTTTCTCACCGAGAATAATATTTATTGAACTAAAACTTTTCTGGACTTGTCTTTGACATGCTTGAACTGGAAGATATACTAGGCAGGGACTACAAACCTTCTATCCGCAACCTTTTCGGAAAAATCATTCATTTTAATTGCCCCTTGAAACTATGGAACAATTTTATTTCATTTCGAGAACCAAAATATTTTTCAAAACAAAGAATGTTTTTTATTAAAATATTTGAAATGACCGGATAATAATTTGAAAATTTAAAGATAAAGTGGATATTTATGAAAATACTCAAAATTCTTGAAATTTTAGGGATGCGCCGCATCCACAGCATCCATGGAGCGCACGCCACTGATAAGTATATATTTGTTTAATTTTAAAGGAAAACGGGATAAAAATACATAAAAAATAAACTGCAACGGATCGTTGCTTAACTTTATCCAAATTCATTTGAAATATTAATATGTTTTGCTGGCTTGGTGTGTACTGGATATATTAATTATTTATCCTTTAACAATAAAAAAATAATATGTTTATTCCTTTATTATTAATCAGATATCACTTGCAATTTGCAGTTCATGTTGACTTTAATTCAAAAATAATGATCGATTCTCATTTAATAGTCGAGGAATAACCATTCTACATTGGATTTTTGACGCTTCGGTTATTATTAGTAACCATTGCTGAAGAAATGGAGGAAACGATTTAAAATCAAAAATAACGATCAATTCTTATCTAATACTAGAGGAATAACCTTATTGCATTCCATTTTTGATGTTTTGACTATTAATGGAAACCTCTGCTGAAAACGTGGAAGAATCGACTTAAAATCAAAAAGACTAAATTCTTTTATGGCAAACAACTCAAGCTTGATTTTAAATCGATTCCTCTATCTCTTCAGCAATGGTTACCAATAAAAACCGAAACGTCAAAAATCCAATATAGAATGGTTATTCCTCAAGTACTAAATGAGAATCAATAGCTGTTTTTGATTTTAAATCGATTCCTCTATGTCTTCAGCAATGGTTACCAATAAAAACCCAAACGTCAAAAATCCAATATAGAATGGTTATTCCTCATGTACTAGATGAGAAACAATCGCTACTTTTGATTTTAAGTCGATTCATCTATAAAGGTAACGGATAAGAAAAGAACGCAGTCGCTATGGTTACTTATAAACTTTCCTCCCAAATTTTTAGCATTTCACAGAGAAAAGCCTATCCACTCTTACTTAGTTAGGGTAAATGAGTCCTATATTAAACATCAAGCTTGAGTTGTTTCCCATAAAAGAATTTAGTCTTTTTGATTTTAAGTCGATTCTTCCACGTTTTCAGTAAAGGTTGCCATTAATAGTCAAAACATCAAAAATGGAATGCAATAAGGTTATTCCTCTAGTATTAGATAAGAATCAACCGCTATTTTTGATTTTAAGTCGATTCCTCCATGTCTTCAGCAATGGTTACCAATTAAAACCGAAACGTCAAAAATCTAATATAGAATGATTATTCCTAATGTACTAGATGAGAATCATCGCTATTTTTGATTTTAAGTCGATATCTCTATGTCTTCAGCAAAGGTAACTGATAAGAAAACAACGCAGTTGCTATGGTTACTTATAAAAATTCCTCCCAAATTTTTAGCTTTTCACAGAGAGAAGCCTATCCATTCTTACTTAAGCAAGGCTAAATGAGCTATATTAAAACTTTCAAATGAAAAAATTTTAAAGAATTTAAAAAATTAAAAAAGTACTACTTACTCTAGAGTAAAGTACTTTAAAATATAATTTTACTAAAAACTATATTTAACCTTTTTTGTGGTCCCCAAGATACTTAATTAAGATATTAAATTTCTTCAAAATTGGTTAAGTCATTTTCAAGATCTTTAGAAAAAAACTAAAAAAGTACTGAAATAAAGTACTAATGTTTGTGGGCCGATATGTACAAAAAACTAATCAGCGCTTCATTTTGTTAAACTAATGGTAGGTTTCCAATTTCATTTCAATCGGTGCAACGGTGTGGAAAAAATTGTGAGCCAAAAAAACGATAACATCCATCCATCCATCCATACATCCATCCATCCGCACGCACTAAATGAAAAAATGGCACTTTTTGGCCTCTCGACGAGACCCCATGTAATTTTTGGCAAAACCGTCACGTGCTAAAATTCAACCTAATTGAATACTACAATTTGTGACTTTAATTGAGTCCATGGGTTCTGTAGTCTTTTCCTGAGGACCCTTTGAAGTCGCGCTTGCCGCCAGACCGATTACAATACTTTCCCCATGCTTCGCATTGGATAAAGTAAAAATCGCAAGCAATATGTGTTAAAATTAATTTAAGATTGGGTGGAGTAAACATAGCCCAAAAGAAGCATACGGTATTTAAATGTATATGACTCATTTTCTCAATAACATATTTTTTACGAGCTGATTTTTTGAAAAAACTACCAACTATTTTCAAAAAAAAAGATGCTCAAAACTTTAATTACATATTTTTTACATTTGATAATTGTTATTACTTTTAATTCTTTGCACTGAAAGTCGCCATATACTTAATCTCAGGTCGAATTGCTCCTTTGTGGGGCGTGGGCCACATAACCATAATGACGTAAATGATATAGAATATATACCAGTATGTGAAAACAAAATACCCAAATGTTATTTTATATTAAAATTTAAATAAAGCATGATATGAACTTGATTGATGAGAGGATGCTTGTGAAAAAAGTTTCTTTATCCACATCTAAATATAATTATTAATGAGTGACTGACTGTTGTATAAATGTTCTAATAAAATACAATAATTACATAAAGAATAGAAAAATATATTTATTTCGTATTTAATTATTTACATTAAATTTCACATTTTATGAATAAATTTATCAAAGGAAAGAAACGATTGGATCAGCCCCAGTATCCGTATAATCCATGTCCGTACCCGCCGTGATATCCATAGCCATGGTGAGGCCAGCCTGAAAAACAGAGGCAACAATAATTATTATCATCTTATCAATTATCCCTTTCTAATATGTTGATGGTTTAGGACCTACCATAGCCATAACCATAATGAGGATAACCGTAGTAGCCACCGTAATGATGTCCTAAACCATAACCAAGTCCATAGGTTGAATCCGTTTTAAGATCTTTTGCTTCTTCAGCTTTCTCTTCAGCAGCTGTAGCTAAACAGATCAACTGGCAAATGAAGAAGAGCGCAAAAAGCTGAAAATAAAAATGTAAATTCAAAATTTTATCTTAAAAACAAAGTTTCTATTACCTTCTACAAAATTCTGTTTTTATCTATAATAGTAGTAGAAATTATAAAGTTTATTAACTAAAATAACATTTTATAAAATATTATTTTATCCAGTGTAGTATATTTATTTATTAGGAAAATCACCAAGATTACCCCCCCCCCCCCCCCCCAAAATAAAAGAATATTCTATATTACCGTTAAGTAATTATCATAATTAAAATGCTTAGATAATTTCAAATTTAGCATTTTTCTGATTTTATTTCTAGAATCTTTTTAAGCTGAAACTGTTGAGTATATTATTGACATTTTTTTTCTTTTAGGACGATTTAATTAGCGAAATTAAGCGATCAAAAAATTTAGTTCGGACGGTGAGAAAAATCCATAAATAATTTCATATTTCTACTTTAATAGATTTATTTATAACACCTGTTTTTAAAAATTCAGATTAATAAAAATCGCCACTGCAGAATTAAAATATATAACTCAGGACTTTGTTTTTTTCTTTGTCTATCCACCACAGCACCAATTAGTTAAAAGCCGACATTTGACTTTACTATATTCAAGGGGCTTATATATTAATATACTTGGTTACAGTAATTTTGTAATATCATAATTTTTAGAAGATCGTGCCTATCTAGACACATGGCAGTGTGTCAGTCAAGTTCGGAAAAATGGGCGACGCACCGGCCATGTGTATATTTAACACGAACCATTTTAAACTACTTTAGACCCCCCTATAACTCAAAAACTATTAGACTTATACACTTGCAATTTTGCATGCCTAATAAGACCCACTAGAAGACCTAGAATCCTAAATTTCATGAATAAATCTATTATAGTTCTTGAGTTATTTAGCTCTGAAAAGAGCCATTTTTAAAACTGACTCACTGACATATCAAAAACCTAAAGTACTTCCGCTGATCCTAGAATGCTGAAATTTGGCATTCTAGTAGAGTTTGGGCTACAATTAAAGGAAAAATTCGAAAGAGTGAAATTTTCCTTTTTTCAGGACATAAAATGAAGGGGTGAGTTTTATTATAGGCTGAATAATTAGAATGCTGAAATTTGGCATACTGATAAAGCTTGGCACATTATTAAGGGAGGTTATTGAAAAACCGAAACTTTCCCTTCTTCGAGGCCCGAAATGAAGGGGTGCAATTTATGAAAAACCGACCGGGGTTTTAACAGATATTTTATAGAAATTTTTAATAATTATTAATATAAATGTTTAAATGTAATTATTTAGATAAATTAAACGATAAAACTTTTCAAAAATTAATGATCTGACCAAAAACATAAATGTGAAAAATACAAAATGGTTGATATCTAAACGGGTATCAAGTTCCATAGCCGTTGCTTAAATCATAGCTATAGGAATGTACAACGTTCATCAATTCATTTAAAAGAACATTTGTTACATCTTTGATATTGAATTTATAACTTGACAAGTTTTATATCCAACTAAATTGTTTGTAATATAAAATAGAACAACTAGCAAAGATAAATTTTAAGCTTGTATTAAATATCATCATTTTAAACGTAAGTTATTCACTATAATAACTTGCCAAGTTATAAATTCAATTTCAAAAACGTAACAAATTTTCTTTTAAATCAATTGAAGAACGTTGTATATCCCTATAGCTATGATTTAAGCAACTGCTATAGAACTTGGTACCCGTTTAGATCTTAACCCTTTTATCGGCGAAGCCGTTTGTACCGAACTTGGCCCCTTTTTCACATTTATGTTTTTGTACAGATATAAACATATCTGATATGATCAGATATGGGTATATGGTATGCTACGATGCTTATTCAGAACGGGTAAAGGTCTAGCTTTAAATGTTCCGGTTCAAAAATGCAAAAAAAAAAAATTATTGTGAATTTAATGCGAAGTCATAATATAGGCATAAATAAATAATTTATATTTAAGTTGATTATTAATTAATACGGCATATCTAGTGACCCAAGTCTTGGAAAATTGTTCACTTTCTTTCTTAATTAATAAATGTGCTAGGAAATCGATGAAAATAACTAAAAAGGGTGTGGATAGAATTATCTAACTTCTTCCTTTATAGCGAAGGGAATGAAAGGATTCAAATACAAGTCAAGACCTGTTCAGACTATTAAAGATTCAATTTTTAATTTCTATTATTCTAGGAATGGCCTTTTGCTCTTGGATTAAAATTATACTCGTTATAGAGGAAGCAAATATTGAATTGAACTTCAATAAAATTTAGACAATAATGTGAAAAAATACTTGTTCTAACTGGCGAACGTACTTTTCATAATTATTTATAGAGTGCCAATGCGAAATTTCGTACAAATCGATGAGAGAGTCTAGGACTTTTATTAATCTTTTGTGAACCCACCCCCAATTTTGGCCCCCGATAAAAATAATAAAGCCCGTTTTTTTTATTATAGGTGAATTTTACACTAAAGTTAATTTTCCTTGGTTTTTTAGTTGATAATATTAATTTTTTAACCCCCCCCCCCCCCTTTAATTTTTGGTTCAATTTCAACCAAAATCTAATCAGCTCTTAATCTTAATGCACCAAAACTACATGTGAAATTTCGTTTAGATATTCACACTAGTTTTTGAGCCAGAGTCCCCTACACAAAATTTGCTAACGTACGTACTAACATACTAACAGACAAAATAATTAATATCTCGTAAAATATAATTTTTTCGATGTTCAGTAGAGACTTTTTTCTCAATTTTTTTTTATCAAAATAGTTTCAACTGTTTTTGAATTATTTCGAAAAAACGAAGCAAAATGAAAATTCATGCACGATTACAATACTTGACTATACCTTGTATTGTAAAGTAATATAAAGTAATAATGAGTTAGTTTAATATCTTGATTGGTGAATGTAATGTAAGATTTAGTGCGTTAGACCATCCACAGTGAAATTAGAAAGAAAATGCCTGAAAATTTTATAGTTAGACCTCAACTAGCTACATTTGTCATTCATAATCCCTTGAAGACTGCTTCAGAAATAGAGTTCGAAATGTCGTGATAATACTAAAACCATGTGTGGGCAATCTCGAATAAATCTTCCAAATAATTTATTGAGTAGTTTCACATTAGAGATTGTTTTATATGAGCATGCAATGGTGTGTTAGGTGTGAAAGTGGAGGGTAGTTCACCTTTTGAAAAACGGCCATCGTGTCTGGAAGGGTGTATTTGGTATTCGAGCCGATTGCTAGGAAGGAAGACTTGTGTCTGTCCCACTGTCCCACTGCTGCCTTTATACCCGAAAGAGAACTGTCGCAATGGCTTCGAGGTCGAGGCTTCCCCACCCCCTTTGCATAATCATTTAATTGTCATCGATGGACAGAAATACACATACATCCCCAATCGATATTATTTATTATATTTTTAAAATCCTTCTGATCCGAGAAGCGCTTTCTTTTGTTAGGAAATTTAGGAAAAATTTAAAACTTTTTTCTTTTTTAATTCGAACTCACAATATCCTGTTCATTTCCATATCTATGTTATCGATAATCACTAGTGTAATAATTATTTACGTCTATTTAAATAATTAGATTTTTAGTGTATTTTGTTTGTTTTTTCTTGAAAATATTTATTTTGCCGAGATTAGCTGAGTCGTGGATTCATAAGAAGAAATCAATGAGGTTGTCCTCTGCTTTAAGCAAATAAACATAACCTACATACAATGTACGAATACCCAACTCGTTTTTACAAGAATTTGAAGTGACACCCTTCAAAAAAGTCTTCTTTTTTCTGTTTTTCATTGTTATATAAGGGGATTTTTAAAATTATTGAAAAAATAAATACTTTTTTTTCAAATGCGCCCAACCCTTTTTTTACCCGTTTTTTTTCTTCGCGAATTTATGAGAAATTATGAGGCTCATTTAATAAATTGGTGATGTTGAACTTGGCGGGGGCTGCCAAAAAAAAAGTAGTGAGATTTAGGGCCAGTTGTATGTCGGTTGGTAAACTCTTTTTAAACGTTGACAAATGGTAAAACCTTAAAATTCACCTTGTGCCCGCTGGGATGGCCAATCAGATGAAAGTGCCTGCCATCTGATTGGCCATCCCACCGGGCACAAGGTGAATTTTAAGATTTTACCCTTTGTCAACGTTTAAAAAGAGTTTATCAACCGACATACAACTGGCCTTTAATGTGCTGCCAAGTTCAACATCACCAATTTATTAAATGAGCCGAGAATATAGTAACTTTAATTAAAACGCTAGTTTTTCATTTTACATGTCCATCTATATTTATTGATTTCACATTTTTTGTTGAAATTATTTTCTTTAAACTTGGCTTTTACGAATTGTTATATATGTCACGAATTAACATATGTTACCATATCATGTGAGGAGATGTTGGAAGGGCTAAAAGGGAGAGGTGGAGGCCCTATAGATGAAATGCTTATTTATGCCTTGAATAAGGGAATGTTTCGGTTTTGCGATTTTACCCTTTATTAATGCTCCAATTCTACAAACATTTTCATTTTGATCAAATACCAAATCTTGCATCTTCCAATATACTCATATTTCTATTGATTTTATTTAATGAATCAGGTAGAAATCCTTTTTTTACGTACCTACTATCTAAGATATTCTAAAAATTCTTATCTTTTAGCCTCCATTTTTTGATTTCTGTACCAATATCCAATTTGAATACTTGAAGACATTTTTTTTGGCTTTTCGGCCCTTCTAGCCATTAGCCAATTTACGATACTATTATTTAATTATGACTTCTATGTAGGGATCAGACTTTTAGCCGGTTGCCTCGAGTCGGATTTGAACCCGAGTCTACTAGATTACTTAAAGACATTTATTAAATTTTCATTGCAAAGAAAAACAATTTGTAAAATTTTGCCATCAAACGGTTTGATCTACGAAGCTGAAACTTTGTTTGGGGTGAACATTTTAGTAATATAAACTTGTTTAGGAGAAGCTTTCAATTTAAACAATTTAAAATTTTCTAATTTTCTGCATTTTAACTGGAAGTTTTAAAGCTAGAAAGTCAATTATTTAATCATCATTGTTTTGTTTATCTGCTGTGGATTAATAAATGATAATACGTTTGGCAAGATGAGATGTCTGTCTGGATTCCGATAGCCACAAAAGTCCAAGATAGAGGGCTTGAAGAAATTCATTCTACTTCCATAAAGTATATTGCCATTACAAGGAACTGATTAGATTTTCGGCTATTTCGTTTTAGATTTTTCAGATGAAAAGTGCAGAAAATCAGAATGAATCAAATCAATTTATCGAGAGATGAAAAGGTTAAAAAAAAATTTGCTCAAATGTTGTAGATTGTTATAAGTTGCACTTTTGTGCCAACTCATTTGCAGATATTCAAATACTACACTAAGCTTCGATTTCGGTTGTATCTGGAAGTATATACCTAGGTCAAGTTTTAATTAATTCATTTTTTTATTTTTATTTTATTCTTAAATAAATAAATATATAAATCTTAATTCCTCGACCTGCTTAGAGGAACAAGTCCTCGGTGGCTAGGTCCTCCAAACATCAATACAATCTAGCTACAATACATTAACAAGCATCAATACAAATTAACTAAAACAATTTAACAAATAATAAACAAGTACAAATAAGCTGACGTGTTCTGATGTGGCCATCTACTTGAATTTACCATACAACCTGGACCCTCTCTTATATTTAATATTTAATAAAATTATTTATAATCATGTAGGGAAGGGGGTTAGTATTTCCATTTTTAGACTCCTGGGAGCCCAATGATTATATATACAAATTTGGTTGAGTTTGGTACAAGAGCCTATATTTTCATTTTTTGACTGCTTACCCCCCCTATTTTGGGCGATTAGTTTTTGCATTTTAGACTTCTAGGGTCCCATCTGATTGTATACAAAATTTGGTTGAGTTTGGTAAATGGCCAAGATTTTCAATTTTGACCCCCATCCCATTTTTAGACGGTTAGTTTTTTTGCATTTTTTAGACTTCTGGGTCCCGCAGTTATGTATACAAAATTTGGTTAAGTTTGCTCAAATGGCCTAGATTTTTAATTTTTAACCCCCCCCCCTCCACCCTCCTTAATTTTGGGTCGATATGCACCAAAATCTAATCAGCTCTTAATCTCAATGGACCAAAACTATGTGTGAAATTTGGTTTCGATATTCACACTAGTTTTTGAGCTAGTTTAGCTCGTCCACAAAAATTTGGTAACGCACAGACCAACAGACTAACAGACACTTTGACAAAACAATTATTATCTCAAAAAATATAATTTTTTCGATGTTTACTTATTAGGACTTTTTTATAGAGCGAAATGTCATGGTTTCGCTCAATTTTTCTAATCAAATAGTTTCAGCCGTTTTTGAGATATTTTTTGAAAAAAAGAAGGAAAAACCACTGCACGATTACATTACTTGACCATACCCTGTATGTTAATGTAAAAATCAATAATACAATAATTTCAATAAATCTAGGACGAAAAAATTCAATAAAAAATGGTTGGTATAGGTATGAACTTACTTCCATAAAGAAAATCGTGTTAAAAATTGTTTTAAATTTCCAAAACTTGAATTTGAAAACTTATTGAGTATTTGAAAATTTATATTTCTTTCAATTTTTACCATTAAAATTGATTAATAAAATTTTAATATTTACTTTTAAAACTGAGTTAAATTTGTTAAATTGACATATTGGTTAATTCTAAAAAAATACCACTTTATCTGAAGGTTATAGCAATAATGACAGTTTTTAGCTTAAGCACGTTTATTTTATAAAAAACATGAAGAAAATTTTTTTATTTTTTAGAGTTATTTGTTATAAAAAGAGGGCTTTTTACCCAGTATAACAACCTTGAAAAATCCCCTCCTCACTATTAATCATTTTTATTCATAGTTTAAAATTAATCTACAATACTAATAAGTATGAAATGAAATTAAAATAATTCAATGTCATTTCCATATTTATATTTTATTTCCTATATTTTTTATTTATTCATTAATTTTTTCATAACAGAAGAAGTGATAATCAATTGATTGCTATATTGAGCCCAGCTTCTGCCTTTATTGGCTACATCTTATCTTATAATTTATATTCTAAAGGTGCGTGTACACTAGGGTGGTCCTTATTTTGGGTATTTTTCGAATTTTTACTCTGACAGAGCTCATATGGTTCTAAATAAATAAAAGAAAATCCTAAGTTTCCAAGTCTCTATCTAAATTTTAACCTGTCCTGCACAGCGATGCAGGTTTCCCATCTAAATAACACGGGTTTTGGTATAGAACGATCAATTTTGTATTCCGGCCAAAGTAATCGTTTAAAAAATTTGAAACTCTGTAGACTAGATGCTTATAATAGTAGCTACCCTTCAGAATTTTCTACAGATTTTTAGCTATTATAATTTTGGAGTTACAGCTAGATAAAATACTCCTATATCTTAGTGCAGTGACTCTCAACAGTTATTTCGTCATGGCACACTTTTAATAATTTAAAAATTTGACGGCACACTAACAATGAAATAAACTAATAGAATTTTATTTGATTTATTACCTATAAAATTATCATAGGACATTCTTCAAAATGTTACTAGCTCTTCAGTTCAAATGATCAAATAAATATTTGGATTAAATGTGAGTGTCAATTGATAAAAAGATGTAAAAAAAAAATTCAAATCGGGAATTACCACTCCCTAGCATTGGTGGCACACTTCAAGAATCTCGCGGCACAGTGGTTGAGAATCACTGTCTTATTGTTAGTAAGTTATAGAGTCCAGAATTATAATAGCTAAAAATCTGTAAAAATTCTTAAGGATAGCTAGTATTATAAAGCATGAGTTAGATAGGAAATTTGCATCACTGTGCGGCACAGGTTAAAATTGAGATAGAGACTCTTGAAACTTGGGATATTTTTAGTTTATTTCTAACCCTATGAGCCTCTGACATCGTAAAAATTCGAAAATACCCTAAATAAGGACCACCCTAGTGTACAAGACAGAAAAATCTACCTAGTCTCGACTTTGGTTAATTAAATATATATATATATATATATATATATATATATATATATATATATATATATATATATATATATATATATATTATTTAAAAACTTATTTTACACAAAACAACTTTAAAATCATCTGTTTTATGAGTCTAAGGGCCCGGGCTCAGTTGAGAGCGTTCGGAGTGTCCGTGTCTGAAAACAAAACAAATACACGCGCTTTTAACTGTTCTCAGTGGACGCTGGGCTTTCTACTTAGGCCAGCATACAAACGCTCACCGCCACATGTCCAGCCCCACCGAACGCTCTCCACTGAGGCAACATCCTAAATGTGTTTTCTTTGCTCCAATAACTCATTTCTAGCAAAAACAGAAAGAACAAAATTAAATTATTCTAGTTTTTGCTTTAGCTGCTCTTCTATTCAGCTGATTTGTATATTTTATGGTTTTCTAGCTAGGTTTATGTTTAGACCTATACGTTATGTTATGTTTCCTGTTTATTTATGGCTACCCAGAGCAGCTCTAAAAAGTCAGGGACCTTAAGAGAGTATTCTAAACGGAGACTATTTCTTTATGACCAATAATTATTATTCATTAAGAAAAAAAATCGACTTCTCTGTATAAATTTTGATAAAGTGTCACTCAGTTAGTAAGAAATTCCAATTTTCTAGAACCTCTAATCATGCACGGGGGACCGATCTAGGCCAGGGGGGGGGGGTAAAAACTTAGAAAGTGATGTAGGCATACCGGGGAGGGGGGGGGGGTGGGTCTGGGAAGTGGAATATTTTGAAGCAAATTGGCAATTTAAACAATTTTAAGCAGTATGTAAGGTCTGGTGGGGTAACTGGGCCAGCTTCTTTTTTTTTCCCCAAGGATAGTACTCCATATTTTTGGCTATAACTAGCTTCCTCACAATTTATATATACCTCGTGACTATATTAATTGAAAGATGAAATTTTCTTCAAATAATCATGATACTTTCAACTTTCGATTATTCAAAATTTTGGAATTATCTTATAAGTTGAATGTAAAGTTTTGCCGTTGTCCCAGTTAAACGCGTGTTGTGGGGTAATTGGACCAGCCCAGCCTATTTGCTGTTTTTTTAATTTTTAACATCTTTTGAGCAGTTGACATGTTCCCTTATCCCTCAAGGCCCCGGCTGTAGGTAGAATTAGTCTCATTTGTATATGGATTAAAAATAATCAAAGATGTAAGGATTCGGGGTAACTGGGCCCTGACTAGGCTAGGCCCAGTTGCACCAAGACCTCTATTTTTTTATTCTATTGAATTTTTTTAAGGTAGATAAGTTTAAACGCCAAGTATAATTTTTAAAATCGATTTTTATTACAGAAAATACAAAAAAAAGTATCATAAATCAACTAAACAAAATAATTTCATTTTACCCATTGAATAAAGTTAAATAAGTTCCTTATGCTTAAGAAAAGCTTCTAATTAAGTATTTACTCAAGTCTCAATATTTTCAAGGAACTGGGTAAGGCAACTAGGTAAGAAGTAAGCACATAACTAGGTAAATAAGTAAATAAGTAATTAACTTAACTAAGTACTTAAGTATAAAATAAACTTAAAGAAATTTCTAATTCAGGAACACTGAAAATTTCCCACCAATATGAAAAAGTGAATTGCGCTAAAAAGATGCGATAAAATTAAAGCTCTGGTTACAGGACCCCTGGCCCAGTCGCCCCCGGCCCCAGTTACCCCACCTGACCTTATCTGTGGTTTTATTGAAAACTGAAAGAAAAAAGAGTTCAAATTTTGTTTGTAGTTATATAATGCTTGAGTTTAGGTTCAATAATCATCATCATCATTGAGTATACAGTCCCAAGACTGGTTTGATGCAATAACTGTCTCCACTGACTCTGTCCCCCGCCAGCTGTTTACCCTCTCTAAATGTCTGGCATCCCATATCCCCAAATTATTTGGTTGAAATATTCTAATCTGGGTCTTCCCTTCCCCTTTTCTCCCCCCTCCAAGATATCCCTAAGCAGTCCCCCATGTCTCATTCTGTGCCCCATCATCTGACCTCTTCTCTTCTTCAGACTCTTCCACAAGGTACTTCTTTCTCTGATTCTTCCAAGAACTTCTTCATTTGTAATTTTATCCATCCATTTGATATTCATCATTCTTCTGTAGCACCACATTTCGAAAGCCTCCAATCTCTTTCTCTCCGCTTTTCCAATTGTCCAGGTTTCACAATCTGCCATGGCTATGCTCCATACATATGTCTTCAATAGCAACTTCCTGTTTGCTAAGCTGATTGAGGAGGAGCATAGTAGTTTTTGGTTTTGAATTAAACCCCATTTTTGCTTGGGCAATTCTTGATTTAATTTCGTTTTTGCTCCTCTCATCCCATGTTATTTACTTCCTAGGTAGCGGAATTCTTAACTCCTTCTAGGTTTTCTTGGTTAATTTTGATGCATTCCTTGCCTTGTTGTTCTTTTTTGTACATACTAGACCTTGGTTTTATTCTTTGCTTATTTTCATTTTGATTTCTTCTAATAGTGATTTGGTTAATTCCATTCAAGGCGTCCTCTAATTCTTTTTTTATAATAGTATAAGTTTTCAATATGGTATAACATTAATTTTACAAACTAACAATTTGGCAACAAAGTTGTTTTTGGGTAAAGTAACGGTAAAATTTGTTTCTTTAGGAGTTCCTACGACCCTTCTATCTCTATTAGTTCCAATTCGTCCCTGCTTCTAATTCCAAATATGTTTGAGACTAACTCTTGAAACTTTCAGAGGGTCATGTAGAAAAAAGTCTTAAAATATATACATTTTTCAAATTAGTAGCTTAATGGAAGCGTAATTATGGAGGTAAAGAAAAAGCTTAAGTAGGTTCGATGTAAATAGACACAAAGGGTGTGCGAGAACTTAGTCTGGAACACTGATGTGCGACTTGATAAAGCACATTTCGAATATTGACGATAAATTGGTAGACACTACAATGGTATATTTACATCCACTGATCTAAATAGAAACACTCTTAAACATTAACTTTCTTTAAAAATAACCGAACAACTTTTACTTTAGAGTTTAAACCATAGGCGCTAAAACCGTTACCCGTGAATCATGTCTGTTTTTTGTAATGTAAGTCTTTTTCTTAAAAAAAAATCTAAAATATATTAAAATATTAATTTTTTGTTCATTGTTTTAACTGTTAAAATTTATTTATTTATATTTCTTTTTATAATATTCAAATGTATTAGGTTTTCACTCATACAATATTATTTGGTTGTTAATTTTAATTTTATTTTTAATTTTTTTTGAGCCCCCAAAAAATTCATACTCGGCGCCTATAATTCAGGCATCAGGCAATATGGCGGAATCAGAATACGCCATTAAAGGCTAGTTTTAGTTAAGTCGGGAGGAATTTGAAGACACCATTAGGGGCTAGTCTTAATCCAACCGAGCACACGAGGATGCTATTAGAGGTTAGTTTTAGACAGCATGCATTAATAATCACCAGGCTGCCCAGCCAGCCGGCCAATCAGAATAAAGTTGGCCTGACCGCTTATTTCAAACCAATTGAATTATATATTTTAACTTAAATTTTCAAATAAAAGCAGATATTCCAACTATAACAACACTGCTCGACAAAGATTAAACAAAATTTTCCCCCGTAAACCTAACAATGGATTCCAGTGTTGTTTTACACGCTAATTATCATGCAATTTCCCGATTTATTACAACACGTCAGAGTTTTGAGATATTAACCGTCAAAATGACGAAAAAGGCCATTTTGACCTATTTTTGAGTCCCATTAGATATTAAACGGCAATATTTGGAATCAAAATATTTTGTTGACGTAATAGAGAACAGCTTCCTCTTTGATTTCCGAATTATCACTTGTTTTTAGCTCAATTAGAACTCGAGTTATAACTAAATAAGCTGACGTGTTCTGATGTGGCCATCCACTTGACTTTACCATACAACCTAGCCCCTCACTTATATTTAATATTTAATAAAATTATTTATAATCATGTAGGGGATGGGGGGTTAGTCTTTGTATTTTTAGACTCCTGGAGACCCACTGATTATGTATACAAAACTTGGTTGAGTTTGGTACAAGGGCCTAGATTTTCATTTTTTAGTTTTTGCATTTTTAGACTTCTGGGGTCCCACTGATTATGTTTACAAAATTTGGGTGAGTTTGATAAATGGCAAAGATTTTCATTTTTTGACCCCCTTCCCAATTTTGGGCGGTTAGTTTTTGCATTTTTAGACTTCTGGGGGTCCACTGATCTGATTATGTATACAAAATTTGGTTGAGTTTCCTCAAATGGCCTAGATTTTTAATTTTTAATCCCCTCCTCCATCCCCCTTAATTTTGGGTCGATATGCACCAAAATCTAATCAGCTCTTAATCTCAATGGACCAAAACTACCTGTGAACTTTGGTTTTGATATTCACACTAGTTTTTGAGCTAGCTCGTCCACAAAAATTTGGTAACGCACAGACTAACTGACTAACTAACAGACAGACAACCAACCAGACAACCAGACTAACAGACATTTTGACAAAACAAAATTTATCTCAAAAAATATAATTTTTTCGATGTTCACTTATTAGGGCTTTTTTGTAGACCGAAATTCCATGGTTTCGGTCAATTTTTTTAATCAAAATAATTTCAGCCGTTTTTGAGATATTTCGAAAAAAAGAAGGAAAAAACCACTTTTTTTCATGCACGATTACAATATTTGACCATACCCTGTATGGTAAAGTAAAAAAATCGAGCTAAACTTCTGCTGTGAATATGAATGAATATCCTATTATTATTTATTCTTTTTATGAATGAGAAAATTAGCTATTTCTATTTTCTTTGGACAAGTTTGTTTATTTATTTTCGTGAATTATATATTGTCGTTGGGCGTCCTTGACCTGGACCTCAAACTGTTTTTCACATTAATTATAACATTATAAGTTTAACGTGACGCAAGGTGAGGGAAATCGGACGCGATCAAGGAAGTTGCGATAAATACGACTTTTAATTCTCAACGAGAATGCTTATTTTTGAAATCAAATCGTGATTAAATGGTTAAATGATTGAGAACTTATATTTATATGTTAACCATAGTCTATTATGATGATTAAAATTATTTTGTTTTATTTATTTTTTATTTAATAAAGTCATATAAACTTTAACTAGCAAGGCGGAACGAAGAATTATCGCTTTAACAATATGATAATTTGGAAAAGAAAGAGACGATTTTCCTTTATTTTAAAGGAAACAAAGATGAAATTACTCTGATAAATACAAATTTAATTAAATAAATAACTGTAGTGACCTTTGTTTTGAACTAATCGAGCAATTTCCCGTGGAATGAACAACATTTCTTAAATTTAGTAATCAACAATAATTTATTTGATTTAATGCCATATCCTCACTGCAGAGCCGGCACAAGGCGCGTTCGCCGGAACCCGGACCCGCGTTTTGAGAGCCCCCGCGGTCTACAAAAATTACCCAATTAACAAACACCATTTTGATTAACTTTTTACAGAATGATGATACCATTAGAATCCAGTTCGATATGCAGCAGTTGCACAAAATCATAAAGTGCTAGAGTTATTCTTTTATTAATTTACTCCAATAATAATTACAGGAGTTTTTTTAAAAAGGTTATAGTGGTGTTTCACAAGTATACCTATACCTGGTTATGGTGGTGTTTCACAAGTATACCTATAAGTATACCTGTGAAACACCACTATAACATTTTTGAAAAATTCCTATGTTTAATATGTTTCACTATAAAACAACACCGCTTTCCCTAAATGTTACCAATAATAATTAATAGAAAATCAATGGAGTTTTATTGGTTTCTTAATAAATTCATTCTTTTTCTGAATATAATAAATGAATAATTTCCAAATAGACCAACTAATAAATTTGTTGAAAAGTTTTTGCTTGATCAAGCAGAGGACAACCTCTTTGTTTCTTTTTATGAATAAATTTGTGTTTATCAAATGAATTTATTTCATCGGTCCATTCATAATCATAACTTTTTTTACTGTTCCATCAAATATAAAAAATATTAAAAATAACCAAGAAAAATATTACAGTCATGCAAAAAATGTATATATTTTCGGGAAATGTTTTCAGGTATAAAGCTAAAATTTAGTACAGTGTAATGCAAAAATACATAGATTCGAATCGAGTTTCATTAGATAAAATTATTTAAGATTGGCAATTGATACTCACAGGAAACTTTTTCAGATATAAAGCTAAAATTTGGAGCATTAAAATGCAAAAATACATAGTTGCGTACCAAGTTTCAGCTTAATAAATAAAATCATTCTATATTGACAATTAATATTCTCGGGAAAGATTTTCAAATATATAGCTAAATTTTGGGGCATTGTAAAATAGTTGCCTACCAATTTTCAGCTCATTAACTAAAATCATTCAATATTGGCATTTTGTACTTTCAGGAAACGTTTTTAGGTTTAAGATTAAAATTTGGTGAATGTAATGTGATAATACATTTTTGCGTACCAATTTTCAGCTCATTAACTAAAACCTTTCAAGATTGGCATTTTGTACTCTCAGGAAAAGTTTTCATGTAAAAAGTTAAAGTTTAGTGCATTGTAATATAGTTGCGTGCCAATTTTCAGCTCATTAACTAAAAACATTCAAGATTGGCATTTTGTACTTTCAGGAAACGTTTTCAGGTATAAGATTAAAATGTGGTGCATTGTAATCTGAAAATACATATTTTCGTACCAATTTCCAGCTCATTAGGTATTACTAAAACCATTTATACCAAATGAAAATAATTTGTATCTTAAATAGGTATCAATAATTTTTTTTACTTAATTTATATTTTTTCATCACAGAAAATGAATAAATTCGAAATATTCGAGAAAACATTTTTTTGGAAACTAATCCGCCAACACGTCTCAACTTGTCCATGCGTGTCTTGACTCATAATAAATAGATTCTCGAGTTTTCATCATTTCAAATCTATTAAAAATTTGTAATTGGAAATAAGCAAAACGGGCAATTCTAGAGCAATTGAGTACTGATAGGTACTATCTAATGGTTGACTTCCTGACCAAATTGACTTTATTTATTTATTTATATTATTAAAATACAAAAATATCGTTCGGCGCTTCTTTTAATTATTAGGCGTGTTTACAGTTTATTTGCTAATAAAGTTAGAAAAGAGAGGGAAATTATTATATCGCCCTCTCTTTCTCACTATGCTTGGGTTATATGAATATAACGTCGCTGTTATATCAAAATGTAGTATGTCAAAATTACCACAAAAATTTTATTGAAGAAAAACACATATCGTATTTGTTAGCTTACACCTGGTCTTAAATTGTTGTATGTTATCAGGTGATAGAACTCAAATTATAAATTAAAAACAAAACAAAGTATTTAGGGTTAATATAAATGAAAACAGAAGATTTTCTTAGCTACTCAAAAGTGTTGATTTTTACTAGTACATGTCGTATGTAAAAATAAACACTTGATATAACAGCGACGATATGTATTTTGAAAATTATTTAACTATCACTTTTCCTATGTAATCAATATCTAAGATATTTAAGAAGTAAGAACTCAATCGAGTTCATAAACGTTTAGGTAAAGTGTTGATATCATCATTTGTTATCTTTAGTCATCAAGCTCGTAATCGGTAGTAAATTTGAGAGCTCGTAATAGTATTTACTTCACTTCAGAACAGAAGCAGAACATGCCTCTGTTTATAAACTAAAATAATTGTATCAAACCATTACAATTGCGTCTTTCAAAAGCCCCTCAAATATTTAAACATGAGATATGTATATATTTACCATAAGTATCAAGATCGTCAGAATGTGACTTCCGGTAAATTCATAACTTTTTCTTTAGGGTTTTGTTTTTATCATTTTTATTCCATCATCTTTCTCATACAATTACAACTTTATATTTATTATAATACAAATGAATAATTATTTAATATTTCATGTGATTATATCATTTATTTATAATGAAGGATGAATAAAATTCATTTGCTTGTTTTCAGTAATTTGTTATTTAATTAAATGATATATCCAAATGTTTCGAGGGCCTACGGCACTTCTTTCTCAGTGCATGCTTTGAAGTCAGGTAATGATGAGTTTAGTGAATGCAGAAACCATTAAATGATTGATATTTACAGGTGTTAATATTGAAATGTACTTACCTACCAACCATGTTACCATAAGCCAACACCATCAGTTTATACAAATGTAACGAAAATAGCTAGATATATACTAGTTGATAATCTGATATATACATATTTACATTTTTTCTAAAACAAATTTTTATTCATCTTTCATTATAAATAAACAATATCCAGTATACACTAGCGAATAAAAGTTACATTTACTTTTATACTTTATTAAATTGAAAGTTTTTGTGCCGAGAGTAGCAGAATTTTTATATATTAAAGGAGACAATAAAAGAGTGTGTCTTCTGCTGGAATTATAAATTTTATTTATTTATAACGATAAATAAATTTTATTTATTTATAACGATAAATAAATAAAATTTATAATTCCAGCAGAAGACACACTCTTTTATTGTCTCCTTCAATTTATACTTTATATTTATTGATTATTGCTTATATTCATTTAATTTTATTAGTATTTATATGAACATATAAAACATTTATTTTGTTTTTTATTATTAATATTATTCTAATATAATACTAATAATAATCAATTTCAAAAAATGCCAACTTTGACAATTTATTCTCGTAAGATCCCTGAAGTTAGGCAAAAAGTAGTACAGTACTGTTTATCGCCTTCCCAATCCTAGCCATGTTTTTTGCATCGAAATAAAAATTGATTTAGATGGCCTAAAAAAGAAGTTGCTTTATTCCATTCTCACTAGAATCATAACGACTTTAAATCTTAAAAGTATCACTTCAAGTAGCTAGTAAAAAATTAAAGGTTTCTAATTATTATGCGGGTGATTAGAAATGATTGATCGGGATTTGGATGAATGTATTTCACAAAGTATTACATGAAAAATAGTGAATGAAACATGAATGAAAAAGCACTGTTTCAAGTTTCTTACACAACATTACAAATGTTCTATGTACATACTCTCCTCGTGTTACAGAACAAACATTTATGCGGTAGTCAAGTTCGATTCATACACGTCCGAGCATGTCCTTGTCATGTTCACCAGCGCAGCAGTGATGCGATCCTGAAGTTCAGTCATTGTTGTTGCCAAAAGTGGTACGTAAACATTGTCTTTCACGTATACCCAAAGAAACAAAATTCTATTTTTTACCGACTTCAAAAAGGAGGAGGTTATCAATTCGACTAAAATTTGTTGTATCTATGTTACCTGATCTCTACTGAAAGTTAATGTTTTCTGATAAGGTTTTTACATGAATTGCTTTCAAAAAGAGTAGCTATCCTTGTATCTTATATTCATTTCATGAGGTGTTAATGGATAAAATGAATTTTTTCTGTTTTAATGATCGAAGAGTGTTTTATTTGATTTGATGATAGCTTAAGATGGCCCTATAGCCGTCGAAGGTTGCTTGGAGCTACGTACAAAATTTAATTTCTTTTTAGAAACATATCTTAACTTAAATCAATATATACCTACATAATTTAGAACATCAATCTAATTTATATAAAGATCTATTGAGTTTGCCTTATAATTTATAATTAATGATTCCCACTCTTATGTGCACGCAAGTTAATGATGACTATAATACTTATTAAAGAGGTGCCCCCCCCTATATTCATGAATCAGCTCCCCAGTTTCATAAAAGTACACTTCCGACTTTTTTGAAAGTACTCCCCTCCCCTTCCCCATTTTATTCAGTTCTAAAGAATTAGAAGAGCTTTTTATTACCTTTTGTTGAAGTTATAAGATTTGACCACTTTTATTTTTAACATAATATATAATCCTAAAATGCCCCCCCCCCCCCCCTATGGGCACCCCTTCTTTTAAGGTTTAGATTTATTTTCATCCCTATTATTAATCTTATATATATATATATATATATATATATATATATATAAAATTAAGGTTTTGTCTTTACATTTCTCCAAATCACGCCAAATTTTGGTTGCACACGTTTCAAGCAAAGTTATGAACGAAAACACCCTCAACAAAATTCCTGTCTGTATGTCTGTCTGTCTGTATGTTTCCGTGGGGGGGGGTCCAGGGGGCGTGCCCCTGGCTAGCAAGAGGGCCGCCGAAGGTGGGCCTTGCAGCTAGTTTAATCTAAAATACATGCAAACAATTTTGGGAAATTACATAATAAATCTTTCATAAAAATTTAATTTATTTTCCAGATAATCAAGAAAAACACTTTTAATTAAATCTTACAGATATTTCACTAGAAAATAACTAACTAATTAGAATAGACACAATTAAGGTAAGATGACTTTTTTGCAATTCTTAATTACGACTCTACTTTAGTAATGTTTATTAATAAAATGAGTTTATCCAAACAAAATACAATCATATTTTATTACTTTGGTTCAGGTTAATAATGGGGATAAATGGGATAGATATCAGGTAATTGAGAACGAAATTAATGTCTAGTGATTATTGTTAACAATCATAAAATGATTACTTACTATTTAGGCCCTATATTACCTAAAATTAATCTGAATTAATTTAATTTGTGATTTTATTTAAAATTATTTATAAATTTTTTATTTTTTTAGCCAAACTGAAAATAAATATGTGTTATGTTAGTTTGAATATTTTAAATCAAATAGATAATATAGTATATAATTCATACTTACAAATTATAATTAAAATATGTCTCCATCATTTATAACATCTTAAATTTAGACCTTGATATCGATACAAAACAGGGTCTGAAATTGAACAAATGCAAGCAGATTAGTTTCTTAAAATAACTTATACTTAAAAATTATAATATATATACATACATATAATGGGCAATTTTTTCTTTATATAGATACTATTATTATTGGGTACTGATTTAGTTTTTTTAATGAAGATGCAGAATTATGCTTTAGGCTTTTCCAATAAATTTTAGTATGACATCTAGGCTACAGGAGACGAATCTGGATTATGTTATGTCAACAACGTAATCGAGTCTTATAAGGTCACCCATCTAAGAATCAAACACGTTACATGTTGCTTGTTATTATTCGGTAACCCGTTCTTTAGCATGCCAAGACCGATGACTTTAAAAGAAATAATGAAATGTAAAATTGTCTTTTGCATATTAAAACAGCGTTCTAAGATGGACATAATGAGGGTTGTACCTTATATCTTCTAAAATACATGAGATATACAATTGATTCATATTTCTCATTGGAAAGGAAAGAATGCTTGAGCTTGTGTATTTTTTTCATAATTTTAAGTCACTACTGAAAGCTGACAGGTACAAAAATCCGCTAAAAATGGCCACATTAGGACTCTCAGATCGTCCCTTTAAAGTAAAATTTCAAAAAATAGCTTCATTCTCTATATAGAAGATTTTTTTAGCGATATAAATATTTTTTTATTTTAAACCCCACAAAAAATTCAACTGACTCTAAAATAATAATAATAATAATAAAGCGGTTTGTTCTACAGCATGCGCCGTTTTCCGCATCCAACACGCCAATTCTCTCTATCCAGAATGTCTTGGTCTTGTAGTTGCCTACTGGTCATTGCCTCATCTACTCCCTAAAATAATCATTAGATAAAAATTTTAATAAAATTTTTAATTTCGGGGAAAATGAAAACATATCTGTAAATTATTTTGTAATTAATAAATACAAGAGATCTTTCTTTAGACACTTTAAGATAGCAATAGTGTTTTTATTATTTAAAGCTCTATACTACTCATTTCTTCAAATTATTAAAGATAATGAATATAGTCTCTATTCATTTGTTAAAAATTTCAACAAAAACCAATTAAGAATATAGGTACGAATGAATATAAATAGGCAATATAATATGTTTGAAAATAAAATTATATTAGAACTTATTTAAATAGAGATTTCAAATTAATTTAAAATATTACTAGTTATTCACTTTGGGAAATTCTCATGAGATTGAAAGAACTATAAGATTTCGATTTCTGAATGTTTTGAATTTAGTTCATTAGATAATTTAAATACAGTTGCAATTTTAGATTTTCCTTACATCTTCCACCATGCGAAGGAGCTAAGGGACCTCCTTGTTGAAGGATACCAGGTCCCTGATGTGGCAACATCCCTGAAGCCTGAGCCAAATGGAAGCTCTCCGCAGTCTTCAGCTCAGCATGTATTCCTTTGATAGCCATTAAGATATACAAGAATATAAACATTACCTTGAAGAAAAAATGGCACAGATCGATCAAACGGTCTAGGACTTATAACGATAATTTTATTTTTTGAAGTTCCCTCCCCATTACTTAAGAAATATTCCCACCTTGTTTTAGATATTGGACCCTTTCAAAGTAAATTTCACCTTTCTTGGTTTGAAAATTTAATTATTTTATTTTAAGGCCTCTCTCCTAATTTTGGGTCAGATTTCAGCAAAATTCTTATCAGATTTGAATCTCAAATAAAAATTTTTAGAGAAAAAAATAAAAACCGACTTCAAAAATTCAAATGCAACAAATATAAAAATACACTAAAAAGGTATAAAATAATTATTATCTTATTTACTTACAACTAAACGACGAAATATTAACACGAAATTACTTTTTAAAGTCGGTGCCAAACAAACTATACCTATAAGCGAGCGTACCTGCCAAACGTACTAAGTAAGATCCGTCGAGTGCGATTCATAAAAGTATATGTTTGGCACCAACTTCAAAAAGTAATTTCGTGTTAATATTCGTCGTTTGACTGTAAGTAAATAGGATTAATTATTATACCTTTTAGTGTATTTTTACATTTGTTGCATTTAATTTTTTGAAGTCGGTTTTTATTTTTTCTTAAAAATTTTTATTTTTCTCTTTTTAGTGATGTTATTAATAGTGATTATATCATCAGAACTTGACCAAATTACGGACGATCATCCCCTAGATACCCTCTTCGGATAAAAATGAAGATCGGTTCATAAACAAGGTCAAATAAACAAAATCCAATATCCCGGCGGGGTCGCACTGGGACCTTACCGCAAAAAATTTCAAAATCGGTTGATAATTGGCGGAGATATGAGGCAACATAGGCACAAAAAAAAAAAAAAATTCAATCGAATAGAGAACCTCCTCCTTTTTGAAGTCGGTTAAAAAAAGACTAAATAAGAAATTTCGTTCTGATGTCCTTTATATGTTTTTCAGCTAGAGCTTACACAAAATTTAGTAAGACACGAACTCAAAAACATTTTGAAAATAATTAAAATATGTTGAAATATCATTTTATTGATGTTCACTACAAACGACTTTTTAATCGACTTCAAAAAAGGAGGAGGTTCTCTCTATTCGACTGAATTTTTTTTTTTTTTTTTTTTTTGTGCCTATGTTTACCTCATATCTCCGCCAATTATCAACCGATTTTGAAAAATTTTTTTGCATTGGGTCCAGTCTAGCTTCCGATTGGTCCCATTTTTTTTCGATTTTTTTTCATAGGTATTAGACCTTTTTTATTAGGTTTGTTTAGACCTAACCTCTTTGTTTATGAACCGATTTCGATGGTTCTTTTTTTATCCGAAAGGTGTCTTAGGGATGGTGTCATATTAATTTGGTCAAGTTCTGATGATATGATCACTATTAATAACATCACTTAAAAAGAGAAAATAAAAATTTTTAAGAAAAAAATAAAAACAAACTTCAAAAAATTAAATGCAACAAATAAAATACACTAAAAGGTATAAAATAATTATTATCTTATTTAGTTACAACTAAACGACGAAATATTAACACGAAATTACTTTTTGAATTCGGTACCAAACAAACTATACCTATAAGTGAGCATATCCTCCAAACGTACTAAGTAAGATCCGTCGAGTGCGATTCATAAAAGGTATATGTTTGGCACCGACTTCAAAAAGTAATTTCGTGTTAATATTTCGTCGTTTAGTTGTAACTAAATAAGATAATAATTATTTTATACCTTTTAGTGTATTTTATTTGTTGCATTTAATTTTTTGAAGTCGGTTTTTATTTTTTTCTTAAAATTTTTTTTATAAACTTTAACAAAGATTTCGCTCAACTTTATGTAATCAAAATAGTTTTTGTTGTTTTTGAGATATTTCGAAAAAACAAAGTAATAAAACACCTTTTCCCGCTCGATAAACCATAGCATACTCCTCCATCTGACAAAGCAAAAAATATTGTTTTTAAATATTGTTTATTTCTTTGAATCTAGAATACATTTTTGTTATGGTACGAATAGGTATGAATTAATTTACCACTCAAAATTCTAAGTATATAAAATTAAATAATTTCTCAATGAAGGAAAGTTGAATTAAAATAAATATTTTGAGTAGGTACATATAATAATAAGAATAATATTTGAAATACACGAATAGAGCTAAATTTTGTTAATCGTAATTGAATAATGAAAGCAATAAAAGGCAACACAATGTATAATTATTTTAAATTAATTGTAACTAGCTAATAAATAAATAAATAATAATATATAATAATAATGTTTTGAATTTATTTCTCATATTTTCAAATTTTGTTTTTGGCAATACAACAACACATGATAATTTTCTGAATGAAATAATAGAATTTACTTTGAAACATTTAAAAATTTCTCCGTTACAAGCGATTACTCGCATTAATTAGTTGTTAACCTTGGGAAGAATAACAAACAGTCACTTCAATATTTCAATTAAAAGTAGTACTTTTAAATATTGAAAATAAGACAGAAAACGTAATTTTACGTTCCTGATCGTCGGTTTATGAAGAAGAGGGCTTAGGGTATCCCAATATAAGTCAACTTCTTTTATTTACCATACAATTACAAATTTTGATATTTACTATCTCTATTTATTCTTCATTGTCGTGGCGCTGTTGACCCTTTGATCAAAATCGTTTGTGGAGGGTATATAATCAAGCCCTTGCTTCTTCTAAACTACCTTGGAGTTTTTTTTTATAAATTATCATATCGCTATCACCCAATATCAGCCCGGAGTAATACATTTTTAATTTGAAATCAGAAGTGGAAAAGGCAAGAATATTTTTCTCTAAGGATTTTTGTGGAAACTGGTTTCTCTTTTTCAATTATTCTTCATTGTCGTGGCGCTGTTGACCCTTTGATCAAAATCGTTTGTGGAGGGTATATAATCAAGCCCTTGCTTCTTCTAAACTACCTTGGAGTTTTTTTTTATAAATTATCATATCGCTATCACCCAATATCAGCCCGGAGTAATACATTTTTAATTTGAAATCAGAAGTGGAAAAGGCAAGAATATTTTTCTCTAAGGATTTTTGTGGAAACTGGTTTCTCTTTTTCAAGACTCGACACATTCTCAGCAAGTTTTGATGACTTAACATTTTTTCCAAACGAAAACAGCTTGAGCTATAAAGTCTCAACATGACACAAAATTGAAGTTTATTATACAAGCATTTGTGCGAAATTTCATTTGATTAGTTTACATCTAAGCACCTCCCTTAAAAAATTTAATTTCTATTCTGAAGCTCTGAAGCTAATATAGCCCGAAATCTAATCAGTACTTTGTAATAGAACATTTGGGAATCAGATAGAGCTTTCTACATGCTTATGATCTTGAGTTATCGGAATCCAGGCAGTAGAAGAATTCATGTTTGAAGTTGTTTTTTTTTCTCCTGGTTTCAATAATTTCTAAACAAGAATAAGAAAAGAAAAAAAAAATGAAAATTTTAGATGAATGAATGAAAAAGCACCAGCTGTTATATGGCCATGTCATAAAACATTCCACTCACTCTATTCCACTATGAGCATATATATATAATTATAAATATTTCGGAAAAAAGGAAACTAATTTTAATAATTTTTATTTGAATAATTGCATTTCACATGAATTTTATGGAGACACTATTTAAATAACTGATACCTACATCATAAAGAGGGAATACGAGAATAATTTATAGGTACATATCTTTAGCATATTATTACATATATATTATAAAAATTATTCTTGTTTTCAAATTGACGAGAGACACACCCTCACCACGCCCTTCACTGACAGCCAGTTAGCTTGCACGGTAAACAGAGAATAATTAAATGGTGCACTCAAAGTCCTTGATTAAATTTATTAATGTGTTTCTTGCAATCGGGAATGTTAACTCGATTCCAGTAGAATGCCAAGCAAGGTGTTCTTTGTGAGGGATACAAGTGGATGAAATATTTAATCAGATATCATGATAAAAATGAGAAACAAGCTTCGGAAGATAATAATCACAAATGGATGATTCAAATTGGACAAGACATCATATTTTTTTTTAAATATTTGCAGCTCAAGAAAATAATTTTGACCCTTTTACGAGTCGTCCAATGATAAGCTTACTAACGTAAGCCCTTAAAAATTCATATTTTGGTATGTGATTGAGATGCTTTTTTTATTGGTATATTTTTAGAATAAAATATTTTAAAAAGTGCTTACCATGCTTTGACAGTTGAGATGCATGCTTTGCTAGGAGTGCGATATATGTGAATCTTTCTTTGTTGGGGACAATCCTTTTATATAAGACATGCAAGCAATTTGTAAATGGTGACTTTTCTAAATCTCTGTCTGATGAAGAAAGACAATACTCTCTCACTCTTCTTGCCAAGCAAGACAATGGTCTTCTTTACTTCATTTTGTTTTAAGCCTGGATAAGGACACTCTAGTTGTCATGTCACTAACAAGAGACAATTTTCAATGTTCGATGAGAACTATTTGGTTTCACAAGAGTAATTTGTTCAAATTACGATATGTGCCCTTGCAATAGTCATTTCAAAATAAAGATAACTAAAGTTAAAATTTTTCGTAAGTTAAAATCATTAAACTAGATGGGCATTGAGGATGCTGTTCTTAAAATATATCAGCGAAACAGAACCTACTGTCTGTCTATTAATGATTTATTAAACTAATTATAATACTATATAGATAGTGTTTTGAATTTATTAGGTTCCAAAAAAGCCGATAATCAAATTACAAATAAATATATATAAAGTTAAAATGTATAGTATAGTAATCAAAATAATAATATTATACACAATATACTAATAATAATAAGATCAAGTATTGGCAAGACAAATTTTATAATTAAGTATTTTCACTAAGTTGAAGAAATTCTTCAATCAAAGCAGATCTTCATTCTAGTTGACGATACCTCTCGTGAAAGCTGTTCGTAGTTGATGGAGATGAAGAGGTGTCTGTGCACCTGTTTTGAAGAACAGTGGATTTAAGACTAGGGAATGAAGGAGGCAAGGAGAGAGTTCCAGAATCTCTGGAAAACTTAGTGGCAAATGAATGTAGTTCTTTAATTTGACCACGAATTGGCGTTGGAAGTCGGTAAATCACATTCTTCGCACAAAGCAAGCTTTAGGGGAAATTGTTGATGTTGTGATAGTATTTATAAATTAGGGAAAGTGCGGATACGTTTCTTCGATGGCCCTTAGTTAAATCAGTTGTTTTCAAACTATTTGAATTTGCTAAATAATAGTAATTAAAATGAAAAATCTACCTTAAAAATATATAGTGCCTATAGTTTTTTTTATCTTATTATTTTTTAAATTTTATGAGTAATATGTGAAGTATTGTAGTAGAGAAGATCTGACCAAAAACATAAATGTGAAAAAGGGGCCAAGTTTGGTACAAACAGCTTCGCCGACATAAGAGTTGAGGTTGTTTCAAGGTGTCATCGATTCAAAAAAAGTGTTTATTTTTTTAATGTCTGTCTATTTTTTCATTTGTGCTCAAAATTTTGTGAACGCTCTACAACAAAACTAACACTCAATTTCATTTTTAATTGTTCTAAATTGGGCTGATTAAATTCTCATTTAAATTACAAGAGACATACTCTAGATATTTTTGAAAAGTATAATAATTATCTCTTAAGCTATCATTTATAAGATGTGTACTAAATAGTATATAATTAGTCTTTTTAGACCTAAAGCCTTTATTTTAAATATTTACATTTTTTTTTTGAAAACTAAAAATGTAGGTAGGTATGCCAACAAAAAATCTCTATTTAATATTTTAAGAAAAATTAGTTCAGATGACCAGAAAATCATTCGTACAGATACACGTAGCAAATGAATAAGTAGGATTGTTTTCAAGACACCATACTCTATTTTGTTTCAGCTAAATATATGGTTCAAATCAAATAATTTTTGGGATTTCTGGGGTGGGTGAGCCCCACGAATTCTCTTATCGGATTTCTTCACGAATACAATATTTTCTCGATTGATATACCTATTACATAGAATTTATTAGTAATGAAAATAAAATTTTATATGAGTGGCACTAAGATCCTTAGATTGTTTTTAATGAAACGCTTAATATATATTTAAATTATTTTTATTTTTTAATATATTACAAATTGAGAAGGTGGAAAATGAGAGAGATAGAAAATACATGAAGATTGGATAGAATTGAAGTTCAACCCCAATAACCTCCATATCCGCCGTTCAATCCCCAATATGGATATCCTGAAATAAATAATGTAGATGTGATAAATTGAGTTCATAATTAATGGAAATATGTGTACCTACCGTAGCCCCAACCTCCGTAGCCCCATCCGCCATATCCACCATATCCACCAAATCCACCATATCCGCCATATCCACCCCAGCCGCCACCCCAGCCACCCCATGGGCTAGAATAACCGTAACCATAGGACTGGGCGGTCTTCAATTGCTCTGTTGGTGCTGTCTTTGTTATAGGCTCTCCAGATGGGGCTGCATACGTCAAGACAAGGAGGAGAGATGCCACACAGGCGCAGAACAACTGAAATACCAAATTAGTTATTCTTTATTAATATTTATTAATTAATAAAATAGTACTCTAAGGATAAATGAGAGGAAGACGATAACCAATCGGGAAGATCAATTTACATTAGCTGTCGAGGAGTTCAGAATTTGTACATCTATTTTAAAATCAATAACTACATGTGACCTATTGATTGCAACAGCGCCATAATTAAAAATTAATGATTTTTCCCATGAGACCCTTTTGGAAATTGGAGTCTTTATTCTCTTCCTAACGACATATCTGCTCTTTCTTGCTCTGTTGACACTACAGGTTGGTCTATCTGGTCTAGGTGTTGATTTGTTCTATAATGTACATGCTATCTTCGTTTATTCCCAATATGGATAAAAATAACATAATATATATAATAATATTTTGAAATACAGCAAATTACAAATAACGGGCGGATTATTGAAAAAATTATCAGACTAATGAGAACATAGTAAAAATTCTTGATTATCTTTGAACGTCTTAAAAATCTCTGATTTCCACCATACTATACGATAAAAAAAGAAAGATCAAATTTAGAAAATACTATAATAGATAACAGACAAAAAATTTGGTTTCGTCTCGTTTAAAGATCGCTGACCCAGAAGACTCCTTGATGCTATTGTGACTAAAAAGATCAAAGATTGAAATACTGATAGTGGTTTGTAAGAACCCCATTTAGAGAATGAAATTATGGTCTTCAGGTAACAGATTTTCAACCCTCTCACATAAAAAAGTTAGAAAATAACTAGGAATACTTAAAGCCAGATATCAAACAAGAAAAAAGAACAACATTAGTTAGGTTAAGATTTAAAAAGGTTCTTAAGATTTTTCTATTTGAATTATAATGTAATAGTATTTTGAGGGAATTCGTTTTCTTACCTCTTTTGTTAGTACCATGTCTTGTTGATGTTCGGGTAGGATGTGATGAGCTGAGATCGGGGGCTGAGGGAATTTATACCAAGTGCGATGATCCTCGAGGACATCTGCCCCGCCTCCTCACTATAAAGAATCCTGAAGGACAGATGACAAACTGAATTTGGGGAGGATTGTCGATGTCATGTCACTGTTAATTAGATACCACCGAGGACAAAATTATCAACGGACATTAGGTTTCTTTTCCCAAAATAACAAAAAAATCCTTACTTTAATGAAAAGAGAGAAGAAAAATATTTCTTTTAGTTTGAATTTAATATTTTTCCTTCTTTATCTCTTTCTTTTTGGAAACTATTAATTAATTGTCCTCGTAACATATTACAATAATAAGAGAAGAAAATTATACGTACGCTCATATGAACAGACTTGCACAATATCATACAAATATATATTCGAAATTACTGGCATTTAATAGTAGAAAGCTTATATTTAGTGAATAGAACTTTATTTTTTTTTCTATTACCAATTTTGCATAATTTATTTTTAGTGGAAAAACACTGAAAGTTTACTAATATATATATTCAGAGATTTACGATTTTTCTGAAACTACTAGAACTAGAAACTTGAAATTTTATATATACATAAGTTATTTTAAGACTTAAAAACCTGCTAAAAACAGTTTTAAAGGGATAAAAAAAATATTTCTCAGAAACAACATGAACTAAAAATAACTTCAAATTTGATATAAGGTTACTTTTAAGAAGTAAATATTTCTTCCTTTATTAATGCACCAAACTCTACCAACATTCCAAGGGTAGTTGAATTTTTAGTAGAAGATAATTTAGAAATTTAGATAATAAACCTCGCTCCTTCATTTAAGATGTTGAGGAAGGAAACGTTTCGTTTTTCGATTTCCTTCTTCATTAATATGCCAAGCTATATTATTATTATGTCAAATTTCATCATTCTAAGGTAATTGTATTTTCACTATATGTTAATTTAGCATATATATTTCACCTTTTTATTTTATGTCCTGAAGAAGGGAAAGTTTCGGTTTTTCGATTTCACTCTTTATGCACCAAACTATTCCAACATGGCAAGTGTTAGCATTCCAGAGTCATTATATTTTTAATATATGTTAGTTAATTCATCCTTTCATTTCGGGCCCTGAAGAAGGGAGTGTTTCATTTTTTCAATTTCCTCCTTTAATAATGTGCCAAGCTTTACCAGTATTCCAAATTTCAGCATTATAGGTTAATTGTAATTTTATTATATGTTAATTAAGCCTATAATTTTCACCCCTTCATTTTAGATCCCGAAGAAGGAAAACTTTCACATTTTAGATTTTTCCCTTTAGTTGTACCCTAAACTTTACCAGTAAGCCAAATTTCAGCATTCTAGGATCAGCGAAAGTACTCTAGAACTTTGATGAGTCAGTGAGTGATTGATAAAAAAAGCCTATCATTTGGCTTCTTCTAACATTGACGCTATAAACAATAGGCATATGAAATTTGCTAATTTAGTTAAGCTTATGGACCATAATTATGGGGAAAAAAATTCCGCTATGTAGAGGTTTCCATTGCGAAGTTACAGAGGCGTCAAGATGGCTCGAGTTGCTTCCTGTAATGGGTAGTCTGGCAGTGCACGCCGGCTCGAATCGAATTTGGCTGGGGTACTGCACATGCCGTGCCCCCAGATGCCATTAATTAAATTAGAATAATACATTCTAGAAAATGGTGATTATTTTAATAGTAATATTAATAAATAAAGTAAAACAGGATTCTTTTATATTATATGTCCGTTATTCATTCGATTTTATATTTGAAGACACAGTTGCCTAACTCTTAGGCGTTTCTTGTCGGTGAAGACTTAAAATGATATAATTTTTCTTTTATTAAAATTAACAGTTTTTCACTTTTGTTGCTCCATTTATAATTAAAATTGAGAAATATTCTACTATTTAATAACACAGGCCAACAAAAAAAAATGTTTGTAAAAACTGTTTAAACAAATTTGCCTTAATCTTATGTATTTTTGGGTGCTGAAACCGTATTTGCTATCAGTTTTTTATCACCCACCATTTTCTTACAATATGACATCGATTATATATTAAAAATAAACTGCAACGGATCGTTGCTAATCTTTATCCAAATTCATTTGAAATATTAATGTTTTTTCCTTTATTATTAATCAGATATCACTTGCAATTTGCAGTTCATGTTGACTTTAATTCAAAAATAATGATCGATTCTCATTTAATACTTGAGGAATAACAATTCTACATTGGATTTTTGACATTTCGATTATCATTGGTAACCATTGGTGAAGACATAGAGGAATCGACTTAAAATCATAAATAGCGATCGATTCTCATCTAATACTTGAGGAATAACAATTCTATATTAGATTTTTGACCCTTCGATTATTATTGTTAATCATTGCTGAAGACATGGAGGAATCGGCTTAAAATCAAAAATAATCGATTCTTGTCAAATACTAGAGGAATAACCTTATTGCATTCCATTTTTGATGTTTTGACTATTAATGGCAACCTCTACTGAAAACGTGGAAGAATCGACTTACAATCAAAAAGACTAAATTCTTTTATGGCAAACAACTCAAGATTTTTTATTATTATTTTCGGAATCAGCACACCAAATAAGACATGAATTAGTTAAAATTATTGAAAAAGTTTTTTCATCGTTGGCCTGTGTAATTACTCACTTTTTGATTTAGGGATCACATAGCATTTCTGGGGATCGCAAGTTTAAATAGTTTCTCATCTTTTAATGTAATAATTAAACTTTATGAATTAGACTGAGAAAAATGGAATACACTATATGATATCAAGAACCCTTTTCAAAAATTTTCAAAAAGAGACTGATTCTCTCATAAAGCAAATATGTAAGTTGGCTATTTAAAAAATGGCGATAACCCTTTGTCCACACAAATAATCCAAGACTATTTAACATGGTCTAAAAACCGATAAATATTTTCATCCTTGAAATTATCTAAATAATTAATTATTTAAATATTCAAATTTTTTATTTGTATCTACTTTTCTAACATGCAATATTATTATATAAATAAAATGAATATATTTGTAGAAAAAATTCTATTTCTCGTCCTTGTAGGCTTTGATCCAAATTATTGTCCTTGAAATTATAGAAGTTTAATGAATAAGTAAAGTAATCAAACAAAAAATAACAAAGTGAACGTGATTTCTTTTATTTTATTTATTTTTTTAGTTCTCAATTAGTTTCAATTATATAAGAATAAGTTTAAAGTTTAAATATGATTCATCGTCGAATTATATGGATTATTAAAAAGTGAAAGAAAAAAAGAAAGAATTTGTATTGTGAACTCTAATTGAATTGCATAATATTAAAGACCTGTTTATACAAGAAGATGAAGTGTTCTATTTACTGTTTCAAGTTTTAAAAGATAAATATTTCAATTCTAGTAATGTGTTTGAAATTTGTAATTAATCTAAAAAATTGATTTAATCATTCCAAAAATGATGTTTTCTTTATTTTTGAAGCAGAAGTTGTAAAGCTAGAAAGCCCCAAGAACAAGAACAAACTTTCTTCGACTTTTCGTTCTTAAATTATCGTGGGTATCTGAATCCAGACAGACAGAAAAAATGAATTTTCTCATTTTTCAATATCGTGACCAAAAAAGAAATAAGCTGACGTGTTCTGATGTGGCCATCCACTTGACTTTACCATACCTGGCCCCTCCTTATATTTAATATTTAATAAAATTATTTATATTCATGTAGGGGGGGGGTTAGTTTTTGCATTTTTAGATTCCTGGGGGTCCTCTGATTATGTATACAAAATTTGGTTGAGTTTGGTAAATGGTCAAGATTTTCATTTTTTGACCCCCCCCCCATTTTGGCCGGTTAGTTTTTGCATCTTTAGACTTCTGGGGGTCCACTGATTATGTATACAAAATTTGGTTCTGTTTGCTCAAATGGCATAGATTTTTAATTTTTAACCCCCCCCTCCACCCCCCTTAATTTTGGGTCGATATGCACCAAAATCTAATCAGCTCTTAATCTCAATGGACCAAAACTACGTGTGAAATTTGGTTTCGATATTCAAACTAGTTTTTGAGCTAGCTCGTCCACAAAAATTTGATAACGCACAGCTAACGGACAACCAGACAACCGGACAACCAGACAACCAGACGGACAGACTAACAGACATTTTGACAAAACAATTATTATCTCGAAAAATATAATTTTTTCGATGTTCACTTATTAGAGCTTTTTGTAGAGCGAAATGCTATGGGTTCGCTCAATTTTTCTAATCAAAATAGTTTCAGCCGTTTTTGAGATATTTCGAAAAAAAGAAGGAAAAAACCACCTTTTTCATGCACGATTACAATACTTGACCATACCCTGTATGTTAAAGTAAAAAATGAAAATTTTCCCTTGAATCTATTACTAGGCTAATACAAGTTAAAATCGGTTTGCCTAAAGAAGCGCTTCTTAAATTTTTTTTCATTCGCGACCCAAATTTGATTGAGAAAATTTTTGTTACTCCAGATTATATGTAGGTATAATTATATAGAAAAACTAACATTTTATATTCTAATTCTAAAGAATTAGAAGTTTTTTTTATTAAAGAAGTCGTTTTGATTCGTTTTTTCGAAATATCTCAAAAACTGCTCAAACTATTTTTATCTACAAAAAATCTTTAATGAATGAACGTGAAAAATTATATTTTTCGAAATATTAATTGTTTTGTCTGTAAGTAAGAACGTTAGCAAATTTTGTGTACCTACTCTATAGTTCAAAAACTAGAGTGAATATCAAAACGAAATTTCCCATGAAGTTTTCGTATATTGAGATTAAGAACTGATTACATTTTGATTGAAATTGAACCAAAAATTAAAGCTCAGGCTGGGGAGGGAGTTAAAAAATTTAAATGATATTTTTAAACTAAAAAACAAATACAAAAACAAAAAAAAATAACTAAGAAAAATAGAAATTACTGTAAAACAAATTTAGAATAAAAAATAGAGTAATTTTTTTTCAGGGAATAAAATTGGGGGGGGGGGAAGGGTGCTCAATAAGTGGATCGATATGTACGAAATTTCGCCTATGCGCCCTGTATGACCGTATGAAAATGTCTCATTATGTGAATTGATAGTGGACCAGAAGAGGAGGGGTTCAAAAATTGGAGAGAGGGACCAGGTGTATGGTAAAATCATCTGGATGGCCACATCACCTTATTTTGAATATATTTTTAGTTGCTGTCCAATATAATTTCTTCATTGTCATTGTCGTTTTATGTTTTTGACCCCAAAATTTAGTTATGTGACTCAAAATGGGGTTGGTCGCGATCTTTGGATTAAGGACTAATTGCTCTCGAAGGGTATATAAGGGGGAGACAGGGAGAGTAAGGAGGGGTTATGGGGGGTGCGGTGGTAAGATAGGGACAATGGGGGGTGTATGGGGGGAGATAGGGACAGTGGTGCTGTATGGGGGGAGATAGAGATAACAGTGAAAAGGTATATAAGGGGAAGAGAGAGATAGTGATAGGGACAATGTGTCTCAAGCACTGGTGAATGAAACATCGACTGGGAATATTACAATATGGCCTCTCCACCTTCATCCACCCTCTCAGCTGACTCGACCCCTCACGAATAAGCAACTTTTCATCCCTTATGCTATTTATAATAATTGGGTAACTGCTAGGTCTGTAAATCTTTGATATAGATCTTTGATTATAGAAAAAAAAACAACTACTTCAGAACATGGCGTCCCTGCTCACGTGAGCTTATGAATCTTTTATCAAGATTATCATGTCCTATCCCTAATCCTAACCAACTTCAATCCCTTTTCTCACAAATCCTTATTCCTTCGAAATCGACATGTTTCGCGAATATATTTTTACTTGTTCGCGAGTCTAAGTGGGATTCCTGACAGGTCAGAGTATTCCTGGTCCGGACTCGAGACGTTGGCTGTTAAGGTAAAATATTATTATAAAACTCTATTCTTATAATTAATTAAGTAAGAAATACTCTAAACATTTCAAATACTTTTTTCGAGTTTTTCAAAAAAATAAATTTCAAATAAAAAATATTAAATATAATTTTATTAGAAATATTTAGATAAAAAAAATTACTTTATATTCACTATATTATTTTACTAATATTGTTTTTTTTTTCATTTTTTAGTTATGTGCTCGTCCTACTAATATACTATCAGTTAAAATAAGTATTTGATTTTCTTATTTTTTGGAAAATCAAATACTTTATCTTTGGGTAACGGGTAGTTGTGTACTTCTTTGCTATTATAAATAAAATAGTACACACCTACTTCAGGGCATGGCGTCCCTGCCCGCGTGAGCTCATGAATCTATTATCAAGAGAATCGTGTCCTATCCCTAATCCTACCCAACTTCAATCCCTGTTTTCACAAATTTATTTATTTATTTATTCCTTCGAAATCGACATGTTTCGCGAGTATATTTTTACTTGTTCGCGAGTGTAAATGCGATTCCTGACATGTCAGATTATTCCAGATCCGGGCTCGAGACGTTGGCTGTTAAGGTAAAATATTATTATAATACTCTATTCTTATATAATTAAATAAGCAAGAAATACTCCAAACATTTCAAGTACTTTTTTCGCGAGTGTTTCAAAAAAAAAAAAAATTCAAATAAAAAATATTAAATATAATATTATTACAAATATTTACATAAAAAAATTACTTTATATTCACTATATTATTTTATTAATATTGTTTTTTTTTCTTTTTTCAGGTAGGTGCCTCGTCCTACTAATTCTAACATTTAGATTAAGTATTTGATTTTCTTATTTTCTGGAAAATCAAATACTTTATCTTTGGGTAGTTGTGTATTTCTTTGCCGTTATATCGGGTGTTTTTTTTAGAGGTATAGAACTTCGAATTGAAATAAAACACAAGAAAATCGTTTTAATGTCCATCAATTTGGCTTTATTGGAAGGATAATTTTATGCCATTAATGTTTAAATATGATTTCGGGCATGTGGCCGCCGCGGCTGGCTCGAATAAATCCAATTCTACAGGTCCAATTTTCAACCACTTTTTCGAGCATATGGGGCCGTATGTTGGCAATAACGCCACGAATGTTGGCTTCTAAGTCCCCTAACGTTTCTGGTTTGTTGGCGTAGACGAGCGACTTCACATATCCCCAAAGAAAATAATCCAATGGTGTCAAATCACACGATCTTGGTGGCCAATTGACAGGTCCATTCCGCGAAATTATGCGCTCATCGAATGTGACGTGCGCTGTGTGGCATGTAGCGCCGTCTTGTTGGAACCACAACTCATCCACATTCATGCCATCCAATTCGGGAACAAAATAGTCGGTTATCATGGCTCTATACCGGTCTCCATTAACGGTAACTGACTCTCCAGCATTATTTCGGAAGAAGTATGACCCAATGACTCCACACGGCCCCATATGCTCGAAAAAGTGGTTGAAAATTGGACCTGTAGAATTGGATTTATTCGAGCCAGCCGCGGCGGCCACATGCCCGAAATCATATTTAAACATTAATGGCATAAAATTATCCTTCCAATAAAGCCAAATTGATGGACATTAAAACGATTTTCTTGTGTTTCATTTCAATTCGAAGTTCTATACCTCTAAAAAAAACACCCGATAGATTAAAAAGTACAAACCTACTTCAGGGCATGGCGTCCCTGCTCATGTGAGCTCGTGATTCTTTCATCACGAGAATCATGTCCTATCCCTAATCCTAACCAACTTCAATCCCTGTTTTCGCAAATCCTTATTCCCGCGAAATCGACATGTTTCGCGACTATATTTTGACTTATGCGCGAGTGTAACTATGTTCCTGTAAGGTCAGAGTATTCCCGGTCCAGGCATGAGACGTTGGCTGTTAAGGTAAGATATCTTTATAATACTCTATTCTTATAATTGACAGGTCCATTCCGCGAAATTATGCGCTCATCGAATGTGACGTGCGCTGTGTGGCATGTAGCGCCGTCTTGTTGGAACCACAACTCATCCACATTCATGCCATCCAATTCGGGAACAAAATAGTCGGTTATCATGGCTCTATACCGGTCTCCATTAACGGTAACTGACTCTCCAGCATTATTTCGGAAGAAGTATGGCCCAATGACTCCACCAGCCCATAGAGCACACCAAACAGTCAGTTTTTGTGGATGTAATGGCGTCTCAAGGGTCTCATGTGGATTCTCTTCACTCCAAATGCGGCAATTTTGCTAATGTTGACGTAGCCAACATTCGTGGCGTTATTGCCAACATACGGCCCCATATGCTCGAAAAAGTGGTTGAAAATTGGACCTGTAGAATTGGATTTATTCGAGCCAGCCGCGGCGGCCACATGCCCGAAATCATATTTAAACATTAATGGCATAAAATTATCCTTCCAATAAAGCCAAATTGATGGACATTAAAACGATTTTCTTGTGTTTTATTTCAATTCGAAGTTCTATACCTCTAAAAAAACACCCGATAGATTAAAAAGTACAAACCTACTTCAGGGCATGGCGTCCCTGCCCATGTGAGCTCATGATTCTTTCATCACGAGAATCATGTCCTATCCCTAATCCTAACCAACTTCAATCCCTGTTTTCACAAATCCTTATTCCCGCGAAATCGACATGTTTCGCGACTATATTTTGACTTATGCGCGAGTGTAACTATGTTCCTGTAAGGTCAGAGTATTCCCGGTCCAGGCATGAGACGTTGGCTGTTAAGGTAAGATATCTTTATAATACTCTATTCTTATAATTGACAGGTCCATTCCGCGAAATTATGCGCTCATCGAATGTGACGTGCGCTGTGTGGCATGTAGCGCCGTCTTGTTGGAACCACAACTCATCCACATTCATGCCATCCAATTCGGGAACAAAATAGTCGGTTATCATGGCTCTATACCGGTCTCCATTAACGGTAACTGACTCTCCAGCATTATTTCGGAAGAAGTAGGCCCAATGACTCCACCAGCCCATAGAGCACACCAAACAGTCAGTTTTTGTAGATGTAATGGCGTCTCAAGGGTCTCATGTGGATTCTCTTCACTCCAAATGCGGCAATTTTGCTTGTTGACGTAGCCAACATTCGTGGCGTTATTGCCAACATACGGCCCCATATGCTCGAAAAAGTGGTTGAAAATTGGACCTGTAGAATTGGATTTATTCGAGCCAGCCGCGGCGGCCACATGCCCGAAATCATATTTAAACATTAATGGCATAAAATTATCCTTCCAATAAAGCCAAATTGATGGACATTAAAACGATTTTCTTGTGTTTTATTTCAATTCGAAGTTCTATACCTCTAAAAAACACCCGATAGATTAAAAAGTACAAACCTACTTCAGGGCATGGCGTCCCTGCCCACGTGAGCTCATGATTCTTTCATCACGAGAATCATGTCCTATCCCTAATCCTAACCAACTTCAATCCCTGTTTTCACAAATCCTTATTCCCGCGAAATCGACATGTTTCGCGACTATATTTTGACTTATGCGCGAGTGTAACTATGTTCCTGTAAGGTCAGAGTATTCCCGGTCCAGGCATGAGACGTTGGCTGTTAAGGTAAGATATCTTTATAATACTCTATTCTTATAATTAAACAACTAAGAAATATTATAAATTTTTAAAGTACTATTTTCGAGTTTTTCAAAAAATAGAACAAATCAAATAAATAATAAATTAAAAATAATTTTATTACAAATGTTTATATAAAAAGAAATACTTTATATTCACTATATTATTTTACTAATATTATTTTTTTATTTTTTCAGGTAGGTACTCCTCCTAATAATACTAACATTTAGATAAAGTATTTGATTTTCTTATTTTCTGGAAAATCAAATTATTTATCTTTGGGAAACGGCTAGGCGTGTATATCTTTGTTCTTATAGGTAAAGATGTACAGACTTACTTCAGGCCTGACGTCCCTGCCCATGTCAGCTCATGATTCTTTTATCAAGAGAATCATGTCCTATCCCTAATCCTAACCAACTTCAATCCCTGTTTTCACAAATCCTTATTCCTTCGAAATCGAAATGTTTCGCGAGTATATTTTTACTTGTACGCGAGTGTAAATGGGTTCCTATGGGTCAGAGCATTCCAGATCCATGCACGAGACGTTGTCTGTAAAGGTAAGATATCTTTATAATACTCTATTCTTATGATTCATTAAGTAAGAAATACTCTAAATATTTAAATTACTTTTTTCGAGTTTTTCAAAAAATAGAACAAATAAAATAAATAATATATTAAATATAATTTTATTGCGAATATTTGTTTAAAAAATACTTTAAATTTCACTATATTATTTTACTAATATCATTTTATTTCCTTTTCAGGTAAGTGCTCTCTCTTACTAATACTAACATTATAGATTAAATGATTAAATAAATAAATTAAAAATTAAAAATTATCTATAGGTATGCAATTTTGTAATCGTTTTCTTTTTATAAATTTAATTTGAGATATTGGTTTGAATCAATTTCTGCCTTCATATTTTCAGTTTAATAAAATTATTTCACATGGATAGATAATTCAATATCAATTTTATTTAAAAAATAACATTCAAGAGTAAATCTTAATTAATTTACTTTTAAAATAATCCCCTTATATTTAACTATTCACCTCTAAACTTCAAACTAATTATTTTCTGTTTCTGATCTTATGAATAAGTCCTTTCTCTTATCTTACTCAGATCTACAAATTATTTATATTTGTTTCTTAAATACAAATATTTGACAACATTTTTATACAAAATTTCGAAATATTTAAAATTTTAAAATTATCACTATATGAGTATATTATGTAATTTGCGTTCAAAATTATATTAATGATCTTCCTTTAATTATTTTTTATTTATCTATCCATGTGGGGGTGGTGAAAGCTACCTACTCGTGGTGGCCCCTGTTCTCGTTAAACAGCTGTCTATGTCTCTATATAAATTAAGTATAGAGACATAATAATTATATTTTGCATAATTTTTTACATACACTACACATTTCCATTAATGATAATAATCAATTTCGAAAACTCAAATATAAAATTATAATTACTCATTTTACTTTATCCAATGCAAAGCATGGGTAAAGTATTGTAATCGCTCTCGGGGCAAGCGTGGCTTCAAATGGTCCTCAGGTAAAGACTACGGAACCTATGGACTCAATTAAAGTCACAAATTGTAGTATTCAATTAGGTTGAATTTTAGCACGTGATTCGGTTTTGGCCAAAAATTACATGGGGTCTCGTCGAGAGGCCAAAAAGTGCGATTTTTTCATTTAGTGCGTGCGGATGGATGTATGTATGGATGTATGTATGTTATCGCTTTTTTGGTCCATCATTTTTTCCACACCTTTGCACCGATTGAAATGAAATTGAAAACCTAGCATTATTTTAACAAAATGAAGCGCTGATTAGTTTTTGGAACATATCGGCCCACAAACATTAGTACTTTATTTCAGTACTTTTTTAGTTTTTTCTAAATATCTTGAAAATGACTTAACCAATTTTGATGAAATTTAATTTCCTAATTTAGTACCTTGGGGAGCACAAAAAAGGTTAAATAAAGCTTTTAGTAAAATTATATTTTAAAGTACTTTACTCTAGAGTAAGATAGTACTTTTTTAATTTTTTAAATTCTTTAAAATTTATTCATTAGATCGTTTTAATATAGCTCATTCAACCTAACTTAAGTAAAATGGATGGGCTTCTCACTGTGAAATGCTAAAAATTTGGGAGGAAATTTTATAAGTAACCATAGCAACTGCGTTGTTTTTTTATCCCTTACCTTTGCTGAAGACATAGAGGAATCGACTTTAAACCAAAAATAGCGATTGATTCTCATCTAATACTTGAGGAATAACCATTCTACATTGGATTTTTGACGTTTCGGTTTTTATTGGTACCCATTGCTGAAGACATAGAGGAAGCGGACTTTAAATCAAAAATAGCGAATGATCTCATCTAATACTTGAGAAATATCCATTCTATATTGGATTTTTGACGTTCCGGTTTTTATTGGTAACCATTGCTGAAGACATAGAGGAATCGACTTTAAACCAAAAATAGCGATTGATTCTCATCTAGTATTTGAGGAATAACCATTCTATATTGAATTTTTGACGTTTCGGTTTTATTGGTAACCATTGCTAAAGACATGGAGGAATCGACTTAAAATCAAAAATAACGATCGATTCTTATCTAATACTAGAGTAATACCTTATTGCATTCCATTATTGATGTTTTTACTATTAATGGCAACCTCTACTGAAAACGTGGAAGAATCGACTTAAAATCAAAAAGACTCAAGCTTGAGTTGTTTACCAAAAAGAATTTAGTCTTTTTGATTTTAAATCGATTCTTCCACGTTTACAGTAGAGGTTGCCATTAATAGTCAAAACATCAAAAATGGAATGCAACAAGGTTATTCCTCTAGTATTAGATGAGAATCGATCGTTATTTTTGATTTTAAGTCGATTTCTCCATGTCTTAAGCAATGGTTACAATAATAACCGATATGTCATAAATGCAATGTAGAATGGTTATTCCTCGACTATTAAATGAGAATTATTTTGGAATTAATGTCAATATGAACTACAAATTGCAAGTGATAACTGATAAATAATAAAAGAACAAACATATTAATATTTCAAATGAATTTGGATAAAGTTTAGCAACGATCCGTTGCAGTTTATTTTTTTAGAAATAGTTAAAAGATATGGATTTTACAAAAATATAATAAAAATTTCTTGTTTAATTTTAATAATTAAATTTCATTCAAAATATCAATTAAGTTTTATTTCAATTTTTTTTTATTATTTTTTTGGTTGCGATTAAAAATCAACCTTTTTACATGAATTCAAAATTATAAATAATATTAAAATATCGCTTTTAACTGAATCAAAAAATTACCGAGCATCGCTCGGTGTTCGAAGTACTAATAATTTAACAAGTAATGAAACAATGGCTAATTCTTAGGAAAAATAAATTGGCACTTTTTCTGATGTGGCTATCAACTTGACTTTACTATACCCCCTGGCCCCTCTCTTATATTTAATATTTAATAAAATTAATAAAATTATTTATAATCATGTAGGGAGGAGTTAGTTTTTGCATTTTTAGACTACTGGGGGCCCACTGATTATGTTTACAAAATTTCCTTGAGTTTGATACAAGAGACTAGATTTTCACCCCCCCCCCATATTGGGGGGTTAGTTTTTGCATTTTTAGACTTCTGGGGGCCTGAATATGTATACAAAATTTGGTTGAGCTTGGTAAAACAGCCAAGATTTTCATTTTTTGACACTACACCGCCCCCCCCCCTATTTTTAGCGGTTAGTTTTTGAATTTTTAAACTTCTGGGGGCCCACAGATTATATATACAAAATTTGGTTGAGTTTTGTGCAAGGGCAAAGATTTTCATTTTTTGTCACTAACCCCCCCCCCCCCAATTTTGGCCTCAGAAAAAAAAATATTTTCGTTATTATAGGTTTATTTTGTAGTATATTTGTTTGTTTTTCTTATTTTTTTAGTTTGAAAATATTATAATTTTAATCCCCTCCCCTCTTTAATTTTGGGTCGATATGCATCAAGATCTAATCAGTTCTTAATCTCAATGCACCGAAACTGCATGTGAAATTTCGTTTTGATATTCACACTATATAGTTTTTGAGATAGCTCGTCCACATAAATTTGGTAACTCACGTACTAACAGACTAACTAATTAACATATATTTTGACAAAACAGTTATTGTCTCGAAAAATATAATGTTTTTGATGTTCACGTATTAGAGCTTTTTTGTAGACCGAAATGCCTAGGTTTCGCCCAATTTTTTTATCAAAATAGTTTCAGCCGTTTTTCGAAGAAAAGAAGCAAAAAGAACACTTTTTTCATCCACGATTACAATACTTGACCATACCCTGTATGATAAAGTAAAAGAGAACTCAATACCAAAAAGTGGTTTTAATAATGGTTAATAGCAAATTAAATTCATTCGAAATTTTCAAAAATCGAAAAAAATACTAATTATCATATCAACTCGATTTGAAAATTTGTAGAATTAATAGAAGTTTAAAATGAAAAATTATCACATACAGTTTCAAAAACAAGATTAAAATTTTCAAACTCAAAAATCGCATATAAAAACACTTTAAATAATTTTTTTGAATTTTTATCTAAAAAGTATGTAAAAAACAAAAATTAAAAAAAAAATTTGAATTTGGACCATTTTTGAAGAAGTTATGAGCGAAAAACCGAAATTCGATATCTTTTAAACCGGTGATCAAAAAAATTTCAAAATTTTCCAGGAAGAGTTTTTTGATAGATACTAAAAAAAAATGAAGGAAATCAAAAATTAAAATTTTTCAAACCGTCTGATTTGGCGTGGAATGCCCCATATATATTATTTAAATTACAACTTAAACTCGCCGGTGATAGTGAAATCACACCTTCAGCATTTACTTATATTTCCGGAAGACTTATCTAATTGCTTTATAATGAAAATGATAAATTCAGGCGTCCACTATGTGTATAGGAATTCTAGTATTTTCAATTATATTTAAAAGTATTATTAATTATTAGTGTAATGATTAAAATAAAGACACAAATAGGTTTTCAAATATGTTTTATTTTATTTCATTTTTATTATCATTATTATTTTATGTTTTTTTTTTTTTTTGATTTTTTGCTTTTTTACAAAATAGTTTAATATATTAACAATAAAAAGAGATAATTATTTAGTTGTTTGAGGATTAAAATTTGACCCTGCTAATGGTGTAACTCCAAATGGAGGTGTAAATCTTCCTGGTATGTTTCCACCAAAACCATTAATCGGTCCATAGAATCCTACTGTTGGCACCTGACCTTGATTAAATCTTGGATCGGGAAACCCACTTGCGGGAAATCCACCGATACCATTGTTATTGTTGTTATTGCCATTATTATTATTATTATTATTATTATTATTTACATTGGGGTTCTGACCAAATGATGTACCAGTGAAATTGGGATTGAAATTCGGAAATTGACCAGTTGGTCCAAAATTACCAAACCCAGGATAGGGCGGCTGTTGTGGCCCAAATGGAACAGGGAACGCTTGTCCTGGGAATTGACCAGCACCAGTATAGATATTTTCAGTGCTTAAATCGGGCTCCCCTTCTCGCTGACGATTATTTGAATCAGTACCACCTGTTGTTATTTGACGGTCATATGAACTCACCGGCTGTCTCTGGTAGAAATTATTATTAATATTATTACTGACTGGATTCCCTTGATAATCCAAACCAGGATTATTTACTGGTTTTTGATTAGGATCGTGTGGTGGCCCTTGATATGGTGAATAATTTGGATTTTGAATTCCATGTGAATAAGGAAATTGGGGAATTTGATTTGGTAAGGTATTTGCATAAGGATATGGCAGCCCATATCCATTTGGAAGATATGCAGGCGTTTGCTGTTGAGCAGTGGTCTGTTGTGGTAAAGGTGGAGGAGGTGGAAGGCCTTGCTGAGGATTCAAATGTGACTGTTGCTCAGACGATGGCTGTTGTGGCTGTGGCTGTGGCTGTTGTTGTTGTTGGTTGTTTATTGAATTCGGGGAGATTCCTTGATGAACAAATTCCGGTCCTGGGCTGGGCACTTTATTTATCCTTATAATTCCGACATGTGGATTTCCAGGAAATTGTTCCAAACCCCCAGGTAATGGAGGTGGTAATGGTGGTGGAGGTGGCGACGATTTATGGGGAATTCCAACCCCTGGAGGTCCTTTAATGAAAACGTCAAAAATAGTAGGAACAATCTTAGGTGGGGGCGGAGTTGTGGTCTCTGAAAAAATTATACAATTATTTATATATAAATATATATTTGAATTATTTATGATCTTAGAATATTTTTTGAAATTTTATAATAGTATTTATCATTGTTAGTAGATATATTACTCGTGTAACATACTTTTGTTTACTTACCAATATTTTCATCGTTTGTAGTATTTTGTCCGTAAACATTTAATAACACATTGAAGAAAATAAAGATTAAAACCTAAAACAATAAACAGTACAAAAATCAATTTATTTTCATTATTAAATTGAGTATTTCAATTTATAGTTTAAAAAATAATTCATTCCGGCGGTCCACCATTATAGTTTTCTATTTCATTTATTCTATGATAAAACATTTTTTTATTGGAACATCATTTTCATTCTCTTAAAAACTGACGTTTCGGAGAATATCTCCTCCTTCTTAAGGGTTTAAAGGGTCATCGGCGGAAGCTTGCAATTAGCTCCTTCATACTCTTTTAGCAGTACTTGTGTTTTTCTTTTATTTTAACTCACAGACAAAAACTTTAATTATATGTATACCTGAGGGGTGAACCGCGACCTAATATCGTGTACACCTACTTCCACTTCCACTTTCATTTCCAAGTAGAAGACAATAGTTGAAGGGGCATTATCTAATGAATTCGAAAATAATTCCACATAATTCCAAAGACGTGTACGCCTACGCCTAATTCCAATCGCGGTTCACCCCTAGTGTATACCTAAACAAAATTTGTCTTCTCGAAAAGAATCAAAAGAGTTTGATCCCCAGAGGGATGAAAGCGCTTTTGACATTAAATCGAATCTATCAATAAGATCTTTTATATAGTACTATGTATATTTATAAAAACAATCTCAAAAAGTTTAATAGAAAATCAAAAAGTTTCAGGAGAAATTTTTCCTTTATCATTTGAAAATTTGAAAATTTGTCGCTTTATGAATGAATAATAAATCAACTAATTTTTAATTTTTTAGTTGATAAATGGAGAATTCTCCCGAAACTTTTTGATATTGTTTTTATAAAGAATTTTATTTATTTTATTCACTAAAACAATCAACTAGTAAATAAAAGCAATACAATTAGAATGCGCTTAAAATATTTTAAAAATGTATACAATTTACAAGAAAAATACGATAAATTTTATATTCTCCTAATTAAAAAAAAATTAAATTTATATATAACAAAAACCCGTAAAATATTCCCTGCTGATTTAGTAGAACACACCGGAATAAAATTAAAAACACTTTCACTGATAAAAATAAAGATGCTTTCGATCGACTACCTTCGCGTCCATTTTTCTTCTCCTGTAATACTAAAGAAACTTGTGATTGTGCTTGTCTCTTATATTTATAAAGAGAAAATGTTGTCTCTTTTTTTCGGAAATAGTAAATCAAAGCTTATGTCCTGCCTGGATGCAGTCACTTGCTTCTAGATAATGTCTATAGTTAACTTTAATATCACATTACGGCCTTAAACAATGAGCCTAATTATTACATCATTTCGAGTTACCATCTATTTTGGGTTAAGGTTGTTGTTGTTGTTGTCGAAGACGTCGTTTACCGGAACCACGCAAGAAAGTGAAGCGGATTTGTGAATCATTCATGTGAAACAGAAGAAACTAGATTTCCTGTATAATTATAATTATATTCTCAAATGGATGCAATTCCCTTTGACTTGGTGACATACCGAAGAAGCGTCTCCAAGGGGGTGCCCAGGATTTGAGCTAGGGGGCAGGTCATATTAGTATCAAGAGAGTGGGGGCGCGAGTTCGAAATAAATGAATAAAATAGAAATAAATATTTAGTTTATATGTTTAATATTATAAATTATTTTAAAAAGACGTCGTTATGAATTAGGGGAAATATTTTTGCATGTTAAATTTTTTATTTTTTTTACTTATGGAAAGTGGTGTAGGTTTTAGGTGAAACATGATGTTAGTTAATAGAGTAAAGGGTGTGTAGTTTCACAGTGAATGAAATAAAACTCAAAGAGGTTTATACAAACTCAATATATTTGGACTAATAATCCGAAAATATATTGAGTTTGTATAAACCTCTTTTGAGTTTTATTTCATTCACTGTGAAACTACACACCCTTTACTCTATTAACTTAAATTTTTTAGTTAGAGTTTATTTCTTCTTCTAGGGGGGGGAGGGGGCGCAGCTGCCCCCCTTGCCCATAGATGGGCATGTCCTTGAGCGTCTTCGTTCTTTCCCTATTTCATATAGGTATTCTGTCTGGCAAGTTCTTAGGAATGAAGCTTTAAGACGGATTGTTTACTTTTTTTTTAATGCAATCGAAGATGCGGCCGCTATAATCTCGAAAGATCCCTTCATTACCGAAGAGAAGGAGGAATAGATCAAGAGAAAGGTTGGAGGGACGTAAATGTTTATGTGCACCCGGTTTTTGAAGGTTTAAAGGTTATAAGTGGCGGGAAACTGAGATCGGGAGAGAGTTCCAGTTCGTCGAAGTCTTGGGGACAAAGATATTGGCGAATGAAGTGATCCGGCACTTTTCCAATTCATCGGCGAAAGGGTGTTGGGAATCGGAAAAACGCGTGCTACGCACAAGGACTTGGGGGAAATTAGCGACTTTAACTCATCAGAGCACATACCGTGATAGTATCTATATTCAATTGAGTTACAGAGCTGAAATTAGATGCATGTAATTATGTAATTCATCTTGAGGAGTATACCAAATTTAAAAATAAGGAAAATTTTAATTCATTTGAACAAATACCAAGGTAGTATCTATATCAAAAGGAAAAGGTGGAGATGCCTCAATAATCTGGAATCGAAGGAGCTAATGCTTGAAGACCGGCGTCCACAAATTAGAGGTGCTTTTTAAGGACTGGAACTCTTTCCCTGCCTCCCACTTTCTGACTTTTAGATTCTTCACTCTTTCAAATTTTATATTCAACAGGGATGATTGTCTACACTGTTTCTTCTGATCATTCTCTTCTCTTCGGCAATCTATTGTGTTCGATAGCAAAAAATATTTAACCTCATATAATATGTATATAATATACATATATACACTTCTATACCTTGAGTTGAGGTATGTATTTTTTGTTTCAACAATTTAAATAGTTAATATCTTAAGAAAAAAAAATTAACAAAAAACCAACAGACCAGAGCTCGAAACGGCTTCTCTTGAATATCTTAAAAGGGTTCGTAAGCCAGTTACAACTCGGAGATCACCCCCCTTATTAAACTAATTCAAAATTTTAATTTAATTTATTTTTTATCGCAATTTCGTATTTAGGTTTAGCTATGTCTGATTTGTGAAGAAAATTGATTTTCAAACATACTTACATCTCACAATCAGCAGTCCTAGATTTAAATGAAACGTTTTTATTTTGCCGAGAGTAGCAGAGTTGTTTCTCTCTATGTGTTCTCCTAGACTCAAATACTAGAAACATCTTAGTTGAAAAGTTTTTATTTTGCCTAGAGTAGCAAAGTTGTCGATTCATAAAGAGAAACATACATATAATATAATATATATATGTGGATGTTTATTTGCATCAAGCAGAAGACAACCTCTTTGTTTCTCTTTATGAAACATCATAGTCTTTACCCCTTCCAGTGAACACAATTTCCTTTCGAAAATGCAAGGCTCTACCATGACTTGTTAGGTGCTACATCCTTTGGATGTCCGCCCTCTTAAATCAATATTATTTTAAAATAAATCTCGTGAACGGAAACTCGTAGAATGTGTACGTTCCCAAAATGTTTGCATTCCAAATGAGAAGAACCGATTAGATTATTGAAATATTGAAAGTGGGAACAAAAAATCAATATATTAGCAATTCTTGAAGAATTGTAATATAGCAAACGGGCTGAAATTTTGAACAATAATTTGAATTGATAAGTTTGTGCCAAGTTTAAGTTTTACAGTCTAAATTGTTCACAGAATCGCCTCTAAAATTTCTTTTGTTTTTCCTTATTGCCACGATGCATTGTTCAATTTTGGTGCAGCGCCTTCCTGGCGTAAATTCCTTCTCGCACCAGTTTAATAAAAAATCTAAATTTTTCTTTAATTTTTTTAGGATTCCGTTTAAAAAGTAAAATATGACCCTATTAGTGTCGATGCACCACTTTTTCTTTCTATATTTTGAGAAAAATTATCTAAAATTATTATTATATAAAATACGATGGTATAGATTTCTTTTTTAGTTTTTAAAAATTCATGAACTATGAAATGAATACAAATAAATATAATATAAATATATTCTAATCATAATGTAATTTAAAGAAAAACAATCAACTTCCGATCTAAGCTTTAAAGATTATTATTCAATATCCTACATATTTGATGAATGATGATAATTGATTGAGACAATTTATTCTCATATGCGGAAAATTTTACGACCATCCATAAAAAAATTAGAAAATTCATAATTGCAAGAACACTTTTTGAAATAAACTGCAACGCATCGTTGCTAAACTTTATCCAAATTCATTTGAAATATTAATATGTGTATTCCTTTATTATTAATCAGATATCAATTACTATTTGCAGTTCATGTTGACTTTAAGTAAAAAATAATGATCAATTCTCATTTAATAGTCGAGGAATAACCATTCTACATTGAATTTTGACGTTTCGGTTATTATTGGTAACCATTGCTGAAGACATGAAGGGATCGACTTAAAATGAAAAAATAGTGATCGATTCTCATCTAATACTTGAGGAATAACAATTCTACATTAGGTTTTTGACGCTTCGCATTGGATAAAGTAAAAAAAAAATGGCCTAAAACACAACGTAACGAGTATCATGATTGTCCAAAACCTTGCTGTGCTGATTTCAACTAATATCTAATTTAATTTAAATTGGTTAAAAGTCGAACAAGCGCTTTCGCCAACTCTTTTATCCCTATGACCTCCAGAGACTGGAACTCGCTCCCTGCCACCATCTTTCCCGCGACTTATAACTTTCAGCTATTTAAGACCCGTATCCACAGATACCTTCGACCCCCGCCCAACCCATAAAATTCTTTCTTCTTCTTTTCACGATGGAGGCCAACCCAGGCCTTTAGGGGTTGCACCTTTTGGTGTAACTACTTCTCTCATCATTATCATAAAAAAATTTAATTTATCCGTTCCAAATTTGATTGGTCTCGAATATAGACTCTTTTTGAGATTTTAGTATCAGACATCATCATAAACAAATAACAAAATTGTCTTAATAGATTCAAGTAGATTCCAAGTATGTAACTGCTGTGAAAACTCGAAATCAAATTTTTTATTTTTATGACTTTCGAAAATTTTATTAATACGAAAAAAAAATCAACTAGATTTTATCCATCATTTCACCATCTGATACACACTCCTCTATTTCTCTATCTCCCTTTTCTCAAAGATCAATATTTTAAAAATCCCTTTAATCATTAAAAAAATTCATACAATAATATACAATATTATAATTATTTTATTAGATCTTAGTATATAAAATGTATTTGCACAGATAGTTATATTTTTAAAAATCTTCATTTATAATCTTATTTTAAATTTTATTTTCATTTGATAACGATACACAAGTTAAAGGGCGCTTTGACTGCGTGGTCCTTTGCGTACATTCATTTGACAACAAATTCACTAATCGAAAAATTACTATAAACGAATCGTTTTCAACTTAATCTTATTTTTGCCGTTAATGTCTTCAGGTTACGTTTATACTAGTAAATTAGATCTTATGAATGAAATGTCATCAGATTAGAATTGATTTTCACTTAAAGTTCATCCAAGAAGTTCGTTTCCCAGGTCGAATACATAGTTTGAACCTATGTCGTCCGTGGAGAGAGTATGGCTAGGAAGCCCTCGTGAAGAACCAAAATACTCTTGAAGCATTCCTGTTACACTCCCATAGGGAATTCCTCCTGGAACATTCAAACAAATTTCAAATATTAAATTGTTGAAGTGAAACTTTTTTGCTTAGGGGTAAGAATTTTCTAGCGTTACGAAAAATCTCGATGTAAATGGGGAAGAGTTAGTAAGTAGGGGTAGCCTGTGGAGAAGTAGGGTAGAGGATTGCGATAAAATATTTGAAAAAAGCTTAATAAGTTGAGATTTTTACAGATCACTACATAATAAAATATTAAAAAAAAAACAGATTCTTGTGTTTGTATGTCTGTACTAGAAATTTTCTATGTCATGTTTCATGTAGATACATAGTCTATGCTCTACAATATTGATGAAATCCTGTTTTCTTTTTTTTTTAATACATAAAATATCTATTTTATTATCTGTCTTGGTCAAGCAAAAACTAATATGTAATTAATTATTATTATACGGGATAATAATTTTTGCAATGATCAAAATACAACATAATATTTATTAAGGAACTTTGTTTTTTGAACAAAATTTGTTTAATCAAATTTAGGGAACGTGATGTTGGTTTATAGTGAAACATTGGTAAATTATATTAGGTTGGAGTTGGTGGTGTTTCACAAAGACTCTTTGTGAAACACCACCAACTCCACCCTAATGTAAAATTTGTTTATTTAATTTAAAATTAAATATTTATTATTATTAAAATTTGGACATCGAGTCAACACTCGCTACCCATGTTTATATATAGAACAATGTCTTTTTATCATTTCAATCGTTTTTTGGGAAAACTTTGACCAAAGCCCATGTCTTGAATGAAATTCTGTTTGACTTCAATATAAGAAAGTCAAGAGGATGATTTTCAAAATTAATTTTTTAGAATACTTTTCTGTTTAGATTTTTTCAGAAATTTCTGGCTCTAACAATTTTGTTAAAATCATTTGAGTTTAAAGTTCTAAAAAATAAATTGACACGTTCTGATGTGGCCATCCACTTGACTTTACCATACACTTCTGGTTGAGTTTGGTACAAGGGCCTAGATTTTCATTTTTTGCCCCCCCCATTGGGAGGTTAGTTTTTGCATTTTTAGTCTTCTGGTAGCCCACTGATTATGTATACAAAATTTGGTTGAGCTTGCTCAAATGGCTTAGATTTTTACTTTTTGACCCCCCTCCCCTAATTTTTGCACCAGAAAAAATATTTTCATTGTTATAGGTTCATTTTATAGTATATTTAATTTTTCTTGTTTTTTACTTTATCCAATGCAAAGCATGGGTAAAGTATTGTAATCGCTCTCGGGGCAAGCGTGGCTTCAAAGGGTCCTCAGGTAAAGACTACGGAACCCATGGACTCAATTAAAGTCACAAATTGTAGTATTCAATTAGGTTGAATATTAGCACGTGACGGTTTTGCCAAAAATTACATGGGGTCTCTTCGAGAGGCAAAAAAGTGCGATTTTTTCATTTAGTGCGTGCGGATGGATGTATGTATGGATGTATGTATGTATGGATGGATGGATGTATGTTATCGCTTTTTTGGCCCACGATTTTTTCCACACCGTTGCACCGATTGAAATGAAATTGAAAACCTACCATTAGTTTAACAAAATGAAGCGCTGATTAGTTTTTGGTACATATCGGCCCACAAACATTAGTACTTTATTTCAGTACTTTTTTAGTTTTTTCTAAATATCTTGAAAATGACTTAACCAATTTTGATGAAATTTAATATCCTAATTAAGTACCTTGGGGACCACAAAAAAGGATAAATAAAGTTTTTAGTAAAATTATATTTTAAAGTACTTTACTCTAGAGTAAGAGAGTACTTTTTTAATTTTTTAAATTCTTTAAAATTTATTCATTTGAACCTTTTAATATAGCTCATTTAGCCTTGCTTAAATAAGAATGGATAGGCTTCTCTCTGTGAAATGCTAAAAATTTGGGAGGAAATTTTATAAGTAACCATAGCAACTGCGTTGTTTTCTTATCCCTTACCTTTGCAGAAGACATAGAGGAATCGACTTTAAACCAAAAATAGCGATTGATTCTCATCTAATACTTGAGGAATAACCATTCTATATTGGATTTTTGACGTTTCGGTTTTTATTGGTAACCATTGCTGAAGACTTGGAGGAATCGACTTAAAATCAAAAATAACGATCGATTCTCATCTAGTACTTGAGGAATAATCATTCTATATTGGATTTTTGACGTTTCGGTTTTTATTAGTAACCATTGCTGAAGACATAGAGGAATCGACTTAAAATCAAAAATAACGATTGATTCTCATCTAGTACTTGAGGAATAATCATTCTATATTGGATTTTTGACGTTTCGGTTTTTATTAGTAACCATTGCTGAAGACATAGAGAAATCGATTTTAAACCAAAAATAACGATCGATTCTCATCTAGTACTTGAGGAATAATCATTCTATATTGGATTTTTGACGTTTCGGTTTTTATTAGTAACCATTGCTGAAGACATAGAGAAATCGATTTTAAACCAAAAATAGCGATTGATTCTCATCTAGTTCTTGAGGAATAATCATTCTATATTGGATTTTTGACGTTTCGGTTTTTATTAGTAACCATTGCTGAAGACATAGAGAAATCGACTTTAAACCAAAAATAGCGATTGATTCTCATCTAGTACTTGAGGAATAATCATTCTATATTGGATTTTTGACGTTTCGGTTTTTATTAGTAACCATTGCTGAAGACATGGAGGAATCGACTTAAAATCAAAAATAGCGATTGATTCTCATCTAATACTTGAGAAATATCCATTCTATATTGGATTTTTGACGTTTCGGTTTTTATTAGTAACCATTCATGAAGACATAGAGAAATCAACTTTAAACCAAAAATAGCGATTGATTCTCATCTAGTACTTGAGGAATAATCATTCTATATTGGATTTTTGACGTTTCGGTTTTTATTAGTAACCATTGCTGAAGACATGGAGGAATCGACTTAAAATAAAAAATAGCGATTGATTCTCATCTAATACTTGAGAAATATCCATTCTATATTGGATTTTTGACGTTTCGGTTTTTATTAGTAACCATTCATGAAGACATAGAGAAATCAACTTTAAACCAAAAATAGCGATTGATTCTCATCTAGTACTTGAGGAATAATCATTCTATATTGGATTTTTGACGTTTCGGTTTTTATTAGTAACCATTGCTGAAGACATGGAGGAATCGACTTAAAATAAAAAATAGCGATTGATTCTCATCTAATACTTGAGAAATATCCATTCTATATTGGATTTTTGACGTTTCGGTTTTTATTAGTAACCATTCATGAAGACATAGAGAAATCAACTTTAAACCAAAAATAGCGATTGATTCTCATCTAGTACTTGAGGAATAATCATTCTATATTGGATTTTTGACGTTTCGGTTTTTATTAGTAACCATTGCTGAAGACATGGAGGAATCGACTTAAAATAAAAAATAGCGATTGATTCTCATCTAATACTTGAGAAATATCCATTCTATATTGGATTTTTGACGTTTCGGTTTTTATTAGTAACCATTCATGAAGACATAGAGAAATCAACTTTAAACCAAAAATAGCGATTGATTCTCATCTAGTACTTGAGGAATAATCATTCTATATTGGATTTTTGACGTTTCGGTTTTTATTGGTAACCATTGCTGAAGACATAGAGGAATCGACTTAAAATCAAAAATAGCCATCGATTCTCATCTAATACTTGAGGAATAACACACACACACACTATACTACATACTGCTTTGATGGAGGTCTGGGAGCAGAGTTGCGAGCAACCGGAAAGCTCATTACCAACCATATTACTTTGACTAACTTGTTTAAGACAAGTGACTTTGATGATGGATTTATGATCCATAATCGGTTTGTTTTGCGACCGCGGTGAGAGTTACTTAGCCGCCCTGAAGGGACGTTTCCGTGTGTTACCGCGAGGAGGTGAACTCTCGATTCCTCTCGTATTTTACTTATATACTAGGGTTTTGTTGATTAGGTTATCAGCTTATAATCTAGTGGAAAGTATCTATACTACGTTGCTAATTTTCTATGTTAAATAGTTAACTATTTGTTAGTTTTTATTTCTATTTGTGTGTGTTCTAACCCTATTGGTTAGAATTTCTACTTGCCCAGAGTAGCAATAGTGCTGCTCTAAGATGCTTAATCTAGGTTAATCTTATATATATATTAGCATGCTTGAAGGGGCCGGGACTTTGCAGTCCCCGCCCCTTGTTGGTCTGGTCAGAATAGTTGGTCAGGCCCACTTAATTATAAGAGTGAGAGAGAAGGAGCGGATAGGAGGCATTGTATTTCTAATGCCGTTTGTCCTTAGTCTTCTATTATGTGTTTTCAAAAGCGTCTGGAGTGAGGCTCCTTAGTTGTTGTATTATGAGTCTGCGGTGGGGGAAGGCCAGTCCAGCGAAGGTTTTGAATTTACTGAATAGATCGCTTGATTCTATTAATTTTGGAAGGTTGTTCCGAAAGTTTTCATTAGCTAGTTCAGGGTATCTGAGATCCGTGTAGAGCGGGCATTCGAAGAGAATGTGCTCGACAGTTTCTTCAGTGTTTGAACATTGAGGGCAGTTTGGACTGGGTGTGTCTGCCGCGCCCCTCGCGTGAAGCGTGCCATTTATTGACCCGTAACCGCTGAGGAGGAATAGCGTGAACATGTCGGGATTATACCACTTAGGCATATTCCCGTAGTTGACACGTGGAAAGAATCGCTTGGTAAGGTGACCTGTGTCACCTGACTCCCACTCCTCTTGCCATTGTCTGCCTATTTCGAGATCTAGTTTTGTATATTCGCGTTCGACACGGTAGTCTTCCATGGATTCATGTTGTATGAATTCATATCGTCCTAACGTGGCGTTGATGTTTTTTCGGATTTTGTGTTTTGCTGCTAGTTTTTTTATTTCTAATCGGAGTGGAGCAGCACCTGCTAATACCCGAAGCGCTGCTGTTGACACAGTTCTGCATGCTCTTATCGAGCCAAGAAGAATGACTCGATCGATCGCATTCATTGCGTTGTTTAGTGATACTTGCTCAGGATTTTGAGCAATAACGACAGCTCCATATGTAGCAATTGGAAGGTATAGACTTTTCCAATACAGGGCGACTGTTTTTTGATTAAGACCCCATTTCTGTCGTGCGATTGATTTGATGCTATTGGAAAGTGAGTTGATGTTTTCCTTTACTTTTTTGAAATGTGGAATAAATGTCAGATCTTCGTCCAGCCAGATTCCCAAATATTTGGCTTCTTTTTTGAACTGTATGTTTTTATCGTTGATTTTAATAATGATTCTGTTATTGAATTTAAGCGTGTGGAAAAAGAGGATTCCTATTGATTTTTCCTCTGCAAGTTGTAGGCCACTATTTTGGCACCAATTTTGGGTTACGGTAATGGCTGTGTTGGCTTTACTAATCAGGTCGTCTCGCGATTTCCCGTAAATTATCAGGGCTAGATCGTCTGCATACGCGGTGGCGTGTATGCCTTCGGATTCAAGCTCTGTCAATTTGTCGAGGAGCTCATCCATGACCCAATTCCAGGCCAAGGGGCCCATAATTGAGCCCTGGGGGCATCCTCTTTCCATTGTGGCTTCGTTATTAGTGTCCCCAAGTTTCAATATCATTCTACGATTAGTGAAGTATGATTTTACTGTTTCGTATAGCGTACTGGATATGTTTGCTTTTGACAACCTTCGAAAGAATCTTGAGGAATAACAATTCTACATTAGGTTTTTGACGTTTCGATTATTATTGGTAACCATTGCTGAAGACATGGAGGAATCGACTTAAAATCAAAAATAACGATCGATTCTTATCTAATACTAGAGGAATAACCTTATTGAATTCCATTTTTGATGTTTTGACTATTAATGAAACCTCTACTGAAAATGTAGAAGAATCGACTTAAAATCAAAAAGACTAAATTTTTTTGGTAAACAACTCAAGCTTGAGTTGTTTGCCATAAAAGAATTTAGTCTTTTTGATTTTAAGTCGATTCTTCTACATTTTCAGTAGAGGTTTCATTAATAGTCAAAACATCAAAAATGGAATTCAATAAGGTTATTCCTCTAGTATTAGATAAGAATCGATCGTTATTTTTGATTTTAAGTCGTTTCCTCCATGTCTTCAGCAATGGTTACCAATAATAATCGAAACGTCAAAAACCTAATGTAGAATTGTTATTCCTCAAGTACCAGATGAGAATCGATGGCTATTTTTGATTTTAAGTCGATTCCTCTATGTCTTCAGCAATGGTTACCAATAAAAACCGAAACGTCAAAAATCCAATGTAGAATGGTTATTCCTCGACTCTTAAATGAGAATTATTTTTGAATTAATTTCAATATGAACTACAAATTGCAAGTGATATCTGATTAATAATAAAGGAACAAACATATTAATATTTCAAATGAATTTGGATAAAGTTTAGCAACGATCCGTTGCAGTTTATTTTATTTTGAAAATATTATAATTTTAAATTTTAACCCCCATTTCTCCCTTAATTTTGGGTGGATATACACCAAAATCTAATCACCTCTTAATCTCAACACAACAAAACAACTTGTGAAATTAGCTTTTGATATTCACACTAGTTTTTGAGCTAGCTCGTCCACAAAATTTGGACAGACTAACAGAAATTTTGACAAAACAGTTTATTATCTCAAAAAATATAATTTTTTCGATGCTCACTTATTAGAGCTTTTTTGTAGACCGAAATGCCATGGTTTCGGGCAATTTTTTTAATCAAAATAGTTTCAGCCGCTTTTGAGATATTTCGAAAAAAATAAGCAAAAAACCCCACTTTTTTCATGCACGATTACAATACTCGACCATACCCTGTATGGTAAAACTAAAAAGCATTATTGAAAGAGACAATAAAAGAGTAGAATGTCTTCGCTGGAATTATAAATTTTAAAAATAAAATTTATAATTCCAGCAGAAGACACACTCTTTTATTGCTCCTTCAATATATAAAAATTCTGCTACTCTCGGCACAAAAACTTTCAATTTAATGTAAAAAGCATATTATAATAAACGACGTAAAATGTTTTTCTTTACAAAGGATTTATAGTATTAAATTCATGAAAATTGCTTTGTAGGAGTACGAATATTGTAAATGTTTGCTACTATAAAATATTTTGTTTAGATGACAAAGACGAAAACTTTCCATTTCTTCATTTCTCGCTTTTGTCTTTCTAGGACTATTGAATTGTAGAGAATTTTAATTTTCTTGATTAACTGAACGAACATTAATTTCTCGAATGGATCAGTGACAAATTTTCGATTAATTAATTAGTTGAAATGAACCTATTTAGGTGAACGCGGAACAGGCGATGATAAAGTGATGAATAAGCTTACCGCTAAGTCAAGGAGTTTGAATGGTTGCCTAAGCATTAGGCTTGTCATTTCAAAGCTTCTTTTTATACTTTCTGTTTTGAGAGTCGCTAGCTACTAATATGCAGATATTTTCTCTAAAGAGGAACTATTATTTTCATTTTGCATATTGAATTTACACAAAAATTTTCATTTTTAGAGTTTCATTAAAAGTAAAATTGAACCCTTTACAGGTATAGATAAAATATTTGTTTTTCTAAGCATCTTAATTGTTAAACTAAAAAAGATATAAACTTTAAATTTAAAATTTATATGGACTTATTTTTCCCGAAATCAAAAATCGCATTATAATTTTAGTCAATTTATTCTTTTGGGGAGGATTCAAATTTTTATGTTGAACAAAAATAAAAAAAAATTATGATGCTGCATGAAGTATCAATGTTAAAATCAATCTCTTTAGGAAGAATTAGACCTCTGCGGCCATCTTGCATCCTCAGTGGGTTTTAATATATTAATTCAAATTTCTAATTTTAATACATTTTATTTTTCATGAACTATTATTAGTGGGTTTTAAAATTAAAAGAATCACGTCGGGTCGTCGCCAGCCGATTATCATAAGTATTTATTTATTTATTATTTAGCGTATAGCACTTCTATCATAAGTATAAATATACATATAGATAGATAGAAATATTTATTTTCAATATAGCTTAAAAGTATATTTTAATTTGTTCAATATATAATAAAAAACGTGCTTTTTATTAAATTTTTCTTCGATCAAAAAGTACCTTTGTTTATCTTGATATATATTATACTAGGTGGGTCAAAAAAATTCATTATTTTTTTACAAGTGACACGGAAAAATGGTGCTAGACACCTTTAAAAAATTCTTTCTAAATATGAGCTCTTAATTTTTAATAAGAAGATCCTCCGCATCGTGAGTTTTTTATTTTTTTCTCAGTTCAATAGAAAAAAATCATACTTCATCATTAATTGATTGTACAGAAAAATGTTCTTGAAAAAATTCTCGGTAGAAAATTTAATGCTCTACAAGAAAAAGTTATCTTATATTTTTTCCGTAAACCTCACCATTTGAAAGATATTGAAGATTTAAATTTGATTATTTTAAGATAAATTTCATTTTTGTTTATGAATTTTATAACTCGACAATAAATGGCTATTATGAAATTCGCAATACAAATTTTTATAGGAAATTAACTGCTCTATAAAAAAGGTGTCTTATGTTTTAGCGATTAAATTAAGCGTTCAAAAGATATTCATCATCAAACTTTCATGTGTAGAGTTTTTGATTAGATATTCGAAAAATTTCAATTTAATTTATGAATTTCATACAAATTTCATTTTTTGTCATTAATATAAGTATTATTTGAGTTTTATTTTCAAAATTTGTATGAAATTCATAAATTAAATTGAAATTTTTCGAATATCTAATCAAAAACTCTTAAAATCTTTACACATGAAAGTTTGATGATGAATATCTTTTGAACGCTTAATTTAATCGCCAAAACATAAGACACCCTTTTTATAGAGCAGTTAATTTCCTATAAAAATTTGTATTGCGAATTTTATAATAGCCATTTATTGTCGAGTTATAAAATTCATAAACAAAAATGAAATTTGTCTTAAAATAATCAAACTTAAATCTTCAATATCTTTCAAATGGTGAGGTTTACGGAAAAAATATAAGATACCTTTTTTGTAGAGCATTAAATTTCCTACGAAATTCTTCAAAAACATTTTTCTGTACAATCAATTAATGATGAGGTATGAATTTTTTTCTATTGGACTGAGAAAAAAATAAGAAACTGCGATGCGGAGGATCTTCCTATTAAAATTAAGAGCTCATATTTAGAAAGAATTTTTTAAGGTGTCTAGCAACCCATTTTTCCGTGTCACTTGTAAAAAAAAATAATGGATTTTTTTGACCCACCCTAATATAAATATATATATATATTTGCGTTAAAAAAGACATGAAGAAAATTGCCTAAGTATGATCTAAAAAAAGGTAATGAAATTTTTTTTCCATAGCGAGCGTGAGTGCAAGTGAGAGAGAATGAACTATCTCTTTCTCCCTCATAGTATGACTTAGGTGTCTCTCTGGGTTAGGGAATTAAATATATATTCCTATGTTATATTATTTTATTCGTTGGTGCTGGCTTCGTGACGTCACCTTCTGATACAAGTCTGGACAAGTTGGAGCCGGGCGCCTCTGCATCACCGGCTTCTAATTAGTTAAGCGGAAAGCGTCCTAGCGTACTAGTGGCCAAATGAATTATTCATGTGTAGTGAATTAATTCGCGATACGATTTATTTTTCTCTATTAATTAACAGGTCCGTAATATATATTTAATATATTAGAAAGATATTTAATATATTAGAAATATATAAAACTATTGGCATCGAAATATTTGAATGTGATTTTAGCAATAATGATTCATGGGGACGATATTACTCTTAAAGTACTTATTTATGAAAAAAATATTTATTGACTTATTTTGGAATGTTTTCTAAAGAATATAGGCTATACCAGCTGTGAAGCCCACCTTCAGCGGATATTTTGCTGGCCTGGGGGCTACGCCATATCTCTCCTTTTAAATATTGGGACTCTTCTAGGGCAAATACCTTTCTAAAGTTTTAGATTTTATTCCCCCCTATTTATTTATTTATCGTTCATCGCATTAGCAGAATATAATATGTTAATAAGTATAGATTAGATATGAATTTTATGCAATATAAAATTTAACCTATAGAATCCTAGATCCATGGTTCGTATAGATAATTGATCTCCTGGGTCGTATGTGGCGGAAAAAAAAAATACAAAAGAACGAATTTGATATCTCAAGGAATTTGGGAGGTATACTAAATTCTCGGTAGACGAGTCGAACTCTCATTTGGCTAGATTATTTATATGCTTAAAAATACATGGGAAATGCCGAGGGGTGAACCGCGACCTAATATCGTCTACATCTACTTCCACTTTCACTTTCATTTTCAAACATTTCCAAAAATTCCAATACTTTAAATACTAAAATAATTCCACATAATTCCAAAGACGTGTACACTTAATTACAATCGCGGTTCAGCCCTCGGGAAATACTAATGAAATCATTTATCAAATTAATGAAATTAAATTGTTTAGTTACTTTTTGAGGTAATGTGCCAAGTCTTAAAATATGTTTTTCCCTTCCTTTTTAAATTATTTAAACTAGATAATTTGATTCTCTGACATGATTCAAGGGGAAGTTAACGGGAAACCACCCTTGGTGAACAATTTCCCTAAGAAATTACTATTCTATATTTTCTATAAAATTCTATAAATTTTATAAGGAAATTTGATTTCGATTATTTATTATTTTTTCCAAATGAATATATAATTATCTTAATTCCATTTTCGTATGTTTTTCTTTTGGCCTACCCACCCAAGGTTAGCAGCCTAAATTGATCTATACTTCTGTGTGTGTGTATATCTATATATATGTTTGTTGACAGTCAAATATTTTCATTGAATTTGAAGGTTAGCCTCATTTGCTGGCTCGTTAATTGTTTTCTTTGGTAGCCATTGTCTCCATTTCACATTCGCATTGTTTTATGCCAGGAACCGAAATCTTTTGTCACGAATATAAATTTAGTGGCTAGCATCTAATAATCATAATTATAAAAAAATATGCCTATATTTACATTTTCATTTCTTTCACATTGTAAAAAATTAAAAGGTTAACAAAATAGGGCGATTTTTTTTTTTTAATACCGAAATATTCTGGTTGTTTTTTTAATATCTCGCAATTCGTTCTTTTATTTTTTTGGACCGAATTAAAAAAATATGCTTATATAAATTGTTTTGTTTTAGAGTAAAATCATTAATTAATTAATTTATTTATTTATGCTATATAAAAAATCATATGACACTATTTTTATTAAAATTCCAGTAACACAGTAAATTTTCAAAATGTTAATCTTAAGGCTTTTTTATCGCTTTTTAACGTTGGAGATTGGGGGTAGTTGACCCCCTATGGGGATTCAACCCTTTAACCCCTCCAAGTCTCTCTTTGAATACTGCGATTTTACTAGCTTCGGGGGTAACTGTAACATGAGCTCACCACGGGTTGTTATAGAAAGCAACAAAAGCCAAGCTACCCAGGCTTTGACCGTAGGATTGGCGGTGTATTTCACTATGTAGCAGGGGTACGAATACGTGGAGGCCCCCTTTTCGGTAGCTGACATTTATCAACATAGAATTAGAAGAACAAATGAAAAAATTTTAACTAGTACTTCAATCCATTATAACTATTAAAATGAAATTATATTTCTTTATTCAAATCATATGTTTTATTCTACGGGTAATATAAGATGACTTTAATACTGTCATTCTAACAAAATACACGATTTATGAAAAACTTGCCAGTTAACTGGTTAGCTCGTGTTATTCGAAAAAAGCATTTCACTTTTGATTTCCATATACATCATAAAGATTAATTATGGCTGAAGCAATAAATTATAGGGTGTTCCTATTAGCCGAAGGCCCACTTGAGGTTCAGATATTGAACGTAGTTTACCAAGCCCTCAACAACCAACAACTTCGATATAATCTTAAACTATAAATTGAAATAAAGTAAAAAGTGAAAAATTCGGGGTCAGCAATTTGTTGTTGTTTTAATAAAAACCCCAACTATTAAAGTAACAATACAGAAACAAATGTAGATCGATGTATTAGAAATCATATTAGAGATCGCTTACTTCTACTGCTTCTTTAAATTTTATAAAGATTTTCGAATTTCAATTTTTATTCAAATTATCTATGCCTTGCAATATTTTACAATTGGATGATATGATGATTATATTTTAAAATTAATTTGAATTGTGGAGAAACATCCTTTATTTACTAATTATTTTTATTTTAATAATAAAATGTTCATATTAGAAATTTAGGGAATTCCCTTAGTTTTGATTGAAATGATATTGTGCCGCGAATAGCAGAGTTGTTGATACATAAAATCAATTAGGTTGTCCTCTGCTTGATGCCAATAAACATATACATAAAATTGAAAGTTTTTGTGCCGAGGGTAGCAGAATTTTTATATATTGAAGGAGACAATAAAAGAGTGTGTATTAAATTTTGAGTTAAAAACGGTGCGAAAATTTTGAAGAACAAGTGTTACTCTATCGAAAATAAACTTTTATGTGTGGCCCAAGTTTTCGTGATTCTATCGAGGATGTCGAATGCAGTCGACATCGAAAACCGACGAAAACGTCGATAAAATCAAAAACATTATGGCCGAAAACTCTAAATTGACCATTGGAGAGATGGCAGCGAACTTGAATATCGCTTATGAATCCGTTCAAAACATTTTGTTTAATGATATAGCTTTGAGACGCCAAAAAAGACCAGATTTGTGGGAGCCATGTAACTCGCGGTCGAACAATACCATCATTACCCGCAACTTTTTGACTAAGAACGGAACGAATACCATCCAACAGCCACCGAATTCACCTAATTTAGCTCCCTGCGACTTCTTCCTGTTCAGTCGACTTAAAAAACCGCTCCGGTGAACGCGTTTTAGCAGCCAAGAGGAGACAATACAAAAACCGCAGACAGCTCTGAAGGCCATATCTAAAATCGAATATAAAAAATCTTTCTAGGATTGGATTAAGCGCTGGCTTAAGTGCGTTGCAGTCGGTGGAGAGTACTTTTGAAGGCGACAATATCGAATTTGATGAATAAATTTGTATTTTTAATTTTATAAATAAATTCCTGAAACTTTTTGATCAAGGTAGTACCTATATATATAATTTGTTTGTCAACAAATTAATTAATATCATTATATATAATCTATATGTTTATTTGCATTAAGCAGAGGTCAACTTCAATGATTTCTCTTTGTTATTTACCTTAGCGTCTAGGTAAGTTAATATGATAGATTTTTGTTCAAAATTAATGAAATTTTTTCCCCTAAATAGCTGCAGGAGCATATAAAAGTATAAATTTGTAGTGTACTCGAAGCTTAAACTCGAATCCTAGCGTTGTAAAAATCGAACGCTACTATCTCGACAAACCCATTTTCACCAACTATAGAATAGTAAAAGGAAAAAAATTAGCACCATAAGCTAGTCCATTGATAAGGGGCACGTTGCCCGCACTGTCCGCTTTCGGGTCCGGACTAGGTCTTGCGAGGACTCCCAGCAGCGACGACGCCATCAGGACCAGGAGCTAAAAGAAATAAAAGAATAAATAATAGTAAAGCGCTATACCCGATTAGTTAATGACAATAGTACATTGAAGGAGACAATAAAAGAGTGTGTCTTCTGCTGGAATTATAAATTTTATTTATTTATAACGAGACTATAGTTTCGAGGGCTTTGCCCTCTTCATCAGTCTATTACAATGTATTCACAGGAATTAATTTATGAATGAAAGTATTACATTTTTCATGTGTTAAGGTTATAAATTACATAGAGTGGGCAAGTTAAGAATTGACACTTATACTTGTTTTATTATTTTGACTGTAGTTGGCGTTCGTGAAGTTTATATTTTAGCCGCTATTTTTAAAATAAAGCTTTCGGGAATTTCTATTTTACGATTTAAGAATTTTTTTGGTGAATTATTGTATGATTTTAAAATTTCTAACGATTCGAAAATACTAATTTTTAAGGGATCTAATTCTGATCTAATTAATTTAATATTTGATTCATCTGGAAAACAATGTTTCTCGGAAATTAGGTGGTCTGCAAATGCACTATGCCCTGAACCCCCTTTAAAAATCCTTTTGTGTTCCGAAATGCGCGTGTTTAAATTTCGTTCTGTTTTTCCTATATAGGTCGAATCACATTCTCCACATGTTATGGAATAGACACCTTTTTTGTCCATTTTTTCAATTTTGTCTTTCTTATTATTGCTAATATCAGATCCCAATGTTCTAGAGGATTTGAAAATGGTTTGATATCCTAAAGTTTTGAATTTTAATTTTAAAGTTTCCGAAATTTTTCCATAGTATGGGATTATTAATTTTGGTTTTAATTCTGGCTCGGACATTTGGGAATAAATCAGATTCAGAGTTGACTTTTCAATTTTCTTTTTTAATAGTTTGTCAATAAGGGTTTTCTCGTAACCGTTTTTAGCTGCTATTTGTTTAATTATTTCTAATTCTTTATTGAAATTTGTTTTATCTAAAGGGATATTGGTTAATCTATGAATCATTGAGTGGAATCCTGCTAATTTGTGTGTGATAGGTCTACAGGAATTATTATTTATAGCTATGTCTGTGGTCGTGGGTTTTCTAAATATTCCAAAAGTATGTTTTTTATTTGAAATTTTGATTTCTACATCTAAATAATTTAGTGTTTTATCTTTTTCGATTTCGCTGGTAAATTTAATTTTGTCGTGGATAGAATTTATATTGTTGATAAATTCACCCATAACGCGCTTTGTACCTGTCCATAGTAAAATAATATCATCTACATACCGGTAGTAATAGTGAATGTATTTGAAATATTTGTATTCTACGTTAAGAAATTTTGTTTCGAAATTGTCTAAAAATATTTCCGCTAGTAGGGGTGATAATGGACTACCTATCGCTATTCCATTTTTTTGTTTATATATTTTATTATTAAATTGAAAGAAATTGTGATTTATACAGAGGTTCATCAATTCGCTTAAATTTTGTTTTTCTCTAGCTTGTAAATTAGGGGATTTAAATATGATTTTGTTAACTAATTCTTGAGTTTCTTCTGGTGGAATATTTGTAAAAAGGCTTGTGATGTCCAGAGAGATTAATTTACCATTATCGGGAATTTCAACATCTTTGATTTTATTTATTAATTCAAGTGAGTTTTTAATTGAGTTTTTGGGGATGAATTTAGTTTTTTCTTTAAATATTTTGTTTAAATGTTTGGCAAGTTTTGTAATTGATGAATTTGTATAACTAACTACCGGTCTAATTGGAATATCTTCCAATTTTTCAGACTTGTGAATTTTTGGAAGAGAGTATAATCTGGGACATTGTGGATTCTTTTCTGGGAGTGAATATTTTTCTTTGTCTGTTAATATAATAGAATTTTTTATTTTTTCTTTAACTATTTTATCAAAACTTTTAACTGGATTTTTAATTTCTTCAAAATTATTTGACTTTAGAAAATTCTCCGTTTTTTCTTTGTAAATTTCATTGTCTAATATGCAGACTGTATTTCCTTTATCACTTTTTATTACTTGTAAATCATTTTCCCTGATTTTTGATTTTAATTGCTTTAAAGTTTTATTTTCTTTGAAATTTATATTGTTATGATTTGACTGGCTTGTTTTCTCAAAAATGTTTGCAGATATAGTTTTATTCATATAGTTTTCATGGTTTCTAATCAATGAAGATTCTATGTTTACCGCGATGTTTTCTAATTCATTTTTATTTATTGGTGAATATATGCAATGATTTAGGCCTTTATTCAATAAATCTTTTTCTGAATCGGTGAATTTCGTTATAAATAAATAAAATTCACAATTCCAGCAGAAGACACACTCTTTTATTGTCTCCTTCAATATATAAAAATTCTGCTACTCTCGGCAAAAACTTTCAATTTAATGACAATAGTACATTTAAATAAAATAAAAATCCTATTTTTTTCTTTCATGGATTTATTTATTTACTTATTTGGTATGGTATTAATACAATAATATCTACAATTAAAATCAAATTAAAATTGAAAGAGAAAAATTAAAACTTTTTCAACAATTAGTACACTTTCCGCAAATTTTAGTGAATTGAAAATTGGAATTTTTTCAGCGAACTGTTTGAGTTAGAAAGAAAATTATTAGATGTCCAGTATATGCACAATTTGCGAACTTGCAAGTATACAGAGCCGCCCAGAGAAATTTCAGGACCCTGGGAAAACATGAGTTTAGGCCCCCTCTACCCGTTCTAATGTACAAAGTTCCATATGTTAGAATAAATTATAAATGTTTTTATGTATAATTTTATAATAAACTTCCTTACATAACTAAAATTATAATATATAAATATGAAAATAAAAATTTCAACTACATATTGTGTGGTATTTTCTTATCCATAACTTAAAAGAAATTAGTTTTTTAAATAAGATAATTATTTTATAACTTTTAGAGGATTTTATTTGATTTTTGAGTTATTATTATTTTATTTGTTGAATTTAAGTTTTTTGAAGCCGGTTTTATTTTTTTTATAAAAATTATTTTTATTTTTTCTTTTAGGTTAAAAATAAAATAAAATGAGAGTCTTCTGTTTTTTAAATAAAATAATTTTTAATTATTTCTAGAGACTATAGTTTCGAAGGCATTGCCTTCATCATCAGTCTATCACAAATATTTCAAATTAGTTACAAATTAAGATTTATACATAGAAAATTTTGAAAAATATATAATATATAATATATATATTTTTCAAAATTTTCTATGTATAAATCTTAATTTGTAACTAATTTGAAATATTTGTGATAGACTGATGATGAAGGCAATGCCTTCGAAACTATAGTCTCTAGAAATAATTAAAAATTATTTTATTTAAAAAACAGAAGACTCTCTCATTTTATTTTATTTTTAACCTAAAATAAAAACAATTCTGTTACCATCGACAGTGAAATCTTTTATTCAATTTTATTTTTCTCTTTTTAGTGATGTTATTAATACTGAATTTCGATTATTTGCTCATATGTATTGGAGATTTACGTTATTTCGTCGTTGATAATATCATCAGAACTTGACCAAATTAATATGGCACCATCCTTTAGATACTCCCTTTCCAATAAAAAAGAATCATCGAAATCGGTTCATAAACAAAGAAGTTAGGCCTGAACAAACCTAACAAAAAAAGGTCTCATACCAATGAAAAAAATGGGAACAATCGGAAGCTAGACTGAACCCAATGCAATTTTTTTTTCAAAATCGGCTCACAATTGGCGGAGATATGAGGTAACATAAACAAAAAAAATTCAGTCGAATAGAGAACCTCCTCCTTTTTTGAAGTTAATTACATCCTCTACAAGTTTGCTTCTAATTTTCGAAATTTTCGTTTAAAATTTTTTGAAAATAAACATCCAAAATGAGGCGGAAGTTTCTAGACCTTTGAAGCAAACTCAACCAACATCAGTAAATTCTAGTGGCCACAAAGGTATTCAGTGAAACGCGTTTTAACTAGCAAGAACCCGTTATTACTAAAAAACGGGTTTTTACTGCAACATATACTATGTTTATTAGCATTAAACAGAGGAAAACCTCATTGATTTATCTTTATACAAGTATTTACCATATGTCATTGTTTTAATTTTCAAAGGTTTTGTATTGTGATGAAGTAGCCACCCAAGGTAATGAAAGTACTATTTCTATTCTCTATTAGAAAAAAACTTGTATCGATGTCGTTTCAACCTTTTTAATCCAAAATCACTGAAGTTCTTCCTTCCACCTTAAAGGCTTAAAAGGATCATTTTAGTAAGCATAGACAACACAACCTTCTCATCTCCAGTGTTTTTTCTTTTTTTCTTTTGTTAGATCTTGTCATTACACAAACATAATTAATATTTGTATAATTATTTGTTATTTTTTGTCCTAAATTTGATTAATATGAATTACAATAATATCAAATAATAATTGATTTTTTTTCGCCTGTTATAATATATTAGCTTTTTTTCTTATTTTATTTTTTGTATCATATTGATTAATTATTTTAAAATCGCAGGGGAGTGGACAAAAATCAAACAACAGAGTTAGTTATTTAATTTACCAGACGTTTCGTCACTTTTTTGAGACTTCTTCAGTGGCTCATTATAACTTTTTGTCAAAAATCTCTCAACTATAAGACAGCCAGTAACGAATATTTTCCAGTAAAACACAATTAAAACATTTTAAAAATAATATTAGATTGCCTTGTCCTCACATAGAATAATAATAAAGTGACGAAACGTCTGGTAAATTAAATAACTAACTCTGTTGTTTGATTTTTGTCCACTTCCCTGCGATTTTAAAATTTTTAATAAAATATGGACGCGAATGATGAAATACTATATTGATTAATTTTTGTGTAATTAAATTGGTCTAAAATTGTACATTAAAGGGGCTAGATGGCCCTACTGAGACAATGTTTTTTAATAATAAATAAATAAATAAATAAATTATAACAGTAAAATATAATACATATTTCCAAGTAGAAGAATTTTGCTTGAAAGTACAAAGAAATAAATTGACACGTTTTGATGTGGCCATCCACTTGACTTTACCATACACTTCTGGTTGAGTTTGATTCAAAGGCCTTGATTTAAATTTTTTGACGCCCCGCCCCCCATTTTGGGGGTTTGTTTTTGCATTTTAGTGTTCTAGGGGCCCACTGATTTTGTATACAAAATTTGGCTGAGTTTGCTCAATTGACCTTGATTTTTATTTTTTGACCCCCCCTCTAATTTTGGGGCCAGAAAAAAATATTTTAGTCATTTTAGAGTATATTTCATTTTTCTTGTTTTTTAGTTTGAAAATATTATAATTTTAAATTTTAACCTCCCTCCCCCCCCCTTAATTTTGGGTCGATATGCATCAAAATCCAATCAGATCTTAATCTCAATGGAACAAAACTACGTATGAAATTTGGTTTTGATATTCACACTGGTTTTTGAGCTAGCTCATCCATAAATTTGATAACGCACAGACTAACAGACTAATAGACATTTTGACAAAACAGTTATTATCTCGAAAAATATAATTTTCGATGATCCCTTATTAGGGCTTTTTTGTAGACCAAAATGCCATGGTTTCGTGCAATTTTTTTTAATCAAAATAGTTTTAGCCGTTTTTGAGATATTTCTAAAAAAGAAGCAAAAAAACCACTTTTTTCATGCACGATTACAATACTTGACCATACCCTGTATGGTAAAGTAAAAAATCGATCAATCAGTTAAAAATATTAGTTATTTTTTAATAAAAATATATTTTAAATTAGAAAGAGAGAGAAATAGGATTGAACTCACAAACGGCGCGGAGCGACCCATCTTCCGAGTGTTCTGGTCCAGCAGAGTTCGGCGACTGACGGAATTTATTCGCACTCGGAACACCGATCTCGACGCCCTCGACCTTGAATCTCGTCAACACGCCTGTCTGCCGACCAAATACCAATCCGGCCATTTCCTTGCCTTTTAATTTTCTTTTTGTTTTATTCTTTTCTTTATCAAGGTTACCGGATGATCTTCATTCTTTATCTAATGTCTGGATGTCACAAACACTCATTCAGTTAATCTAAAAAAATAATCAAATATTAGAAATTTATGATGAGTTTAATCGATGAATATAAAAGTAATCAAACGTTATATGTTTTATTCCTATCTAGGCTTGCAAATATGGTGCTTATTGATCAAGGATCAATTTCTTACTCAAAACTTTTTCAATTAATAACACAGGACAAAAAAATGTTTGTAAAACCTTTAAACCAATTTGCCTTAATCTTATGTGTTTTTGGGTGCTGAAACAGTATTTGGTATCAGTTTTTTTTATCACCCACAATTTGGTCACAATATGACATCGATTGTATATTTTAAAAAATAAGCTGACGTGTTCTGATGTGCCCATCCACTTGACTTTACCATACAACCTGGCCCCAAAAGTATTTATAATCATGTAGGGGGTTAGTTTTTGCATTTTTAGACTTTTGGAGCCCACTGATTATGTATACAAAATTTGGTTGAGTTTGGTAAATGGCCAAGATTTTCATTTTTTGACCCTACAAGGGGGTCTACCCCCTTATTTTGGGCGGTTAGTTTTTACATTTTTAGACTTCTGGGGGTCCACTGATTATGTATACAAAATTTGGTTGAGTTTGCTCAAATAACCTAGATTTTTCAATTTTTAACCCCCCATCCACCGGCTTAATTTTGGATCGATATGCACCAAAATCTAATCAGTTCTTAATCTCAATGGACCAAAACTACGTGTGAAATTTGGTTTCGATATTCACACTAGTTTTTGAGCTAGCTAGTCCACAAAAATTTGATAACGCACAGACTAACGAACAACCAGACAACCGGACAACCAGACAACCGGACAACCAGACAACCAGACAACCAGACAACCAGACAAACGGACGGACGGACAGACTAACAGACATTTTGACAAAACAATTATTATCTCGAAAAATATAATTTTTTCAATGTTCACTTATTAGAGCTTTTTTGTAGATCGAAATGCCATGGTTTTGCTCAATTTTTCTAATCAAAATAGTTTCAGCCGTTTTTGAGATATTTGGAAAAAAGAAGGAAAAAACACTTTTTTAATAATATTTTGGTATATTAATTTAATATTAATTTGCGATTATTGGAATCCAAAATAAATAATCTAAACTACGATAAATTTATCTCAATGTATAATAATTTCTATAGCACCCATGCTATTCTCGTTGTTCCTGCCTACTGATGACGTCACGTTCTCTAGTTGATGTTGGCCTCACCAAATCGACACCAGGGCGTGTCTATATCTTTCATGGTTTAAGGTCTGGACCTCAACAAATTTCATCTTAATAGATCCATTGTTAATTACAATAATTATTGACAGGTGGAAATCTCAATAAAAAGTTTGTTTACATTTTTTTCAATTATCTTTTATTTATTAATTGTTTTTTTAATTTTAAACCCACGAATAGGCTATAATAAATATTGTTATATATTAGAATTTGCCAATTTAGTTGATTAAAATTCCTTTTATTAAAAAACACTTTCTAATAATATTATCGCAAGCTAGAAGATCAAGTACAGTCGATGGTGGGGAAGTAATCTCCGAAATCGAAGCCTCAAATACAATGTAAGTATATATTATTTCATGTAAAAAATTGCTTCAATAAAATTATTATTTATTTAATTGATTAAAAACTCGATAAATTGTTATTTAATTAAAAAAAAATTATACAGATTTATTTATATACCTATATACCTACACATAATCTGTGGACCACTAGAAAGCTAGAAATGAAAAAACTGGGTGCGGGTGGGAATGGATGTGGGGAGTGCAGGAGGTGGGGGTCCGGGGACGGGGTGATGTTCGGGGTTTCGGGGGCGGGGTTGGGGTGGAAGTGGGGGGAGGGGGGTCCAGGGGACGTTTGGTTACCGTGCATCGCTCGGTGGCTCCAGGTACTTTTATGTTTATTCAGGCTAGGTAATTACCAAGACAATTTGTATGTGTTTTGTATTGTCTAATTTTAAAAATATTTATTTGTTTAGTGTTGCTTTACATTCATTTCAGATACGTACTTAGATACTTGTATTATTTAATGGAAAATAATTTTAAAATATAAATTCATGTTTATGAAAATTTATGATTTTAATTTTATGATATTTAGCCGTTCTAATACGGTCGTACACTTCCGACTTGGGACTAAATCCGCGGAACACTTTTGAAATACTTACGGAACACCAGGGCTCCCGGAAGACCTATTGGGAACCACTGCTATAGAGGGAACTGAAAAAGTGTCAAAGATAATAAAATGCAAAGTAAAAATAGTCAAAAATTAAATTGCTGAATAGTGTATACTATTAATTAATAATTAAATTCATTAGCTATTCTATTATATATAAAATTAAGGTTTTGCCTCTACATTGCTCAAAATCCCCCAAATTTTTGGATGTACACGTTTCAAGTAATTCAAAGAAATTCCTATCTCTCTGTCAGTCTATTTTCTATCTATCCTGACAAATTTGGATGAGATGTTTTTCAACTTAAGGTGGAGGGGGGGCACAAAATGAGAATCTTAGGGCTTTGGACCAAACTCAAGCAAATTTTCTATACATAATGTGTGGGGTCCTAGAGAGCTAGAAAAGGGATGGAGAAAACTTGAAAAATTTTTATCAGCCCCACTGACAATATTGTAATTTATTATTTATTTATTTTTATCCTACTAAGACGTTTCTTGAAATTATAGCTTGAATTGTGATATTCTTATTACAAAGTCTAGAAAAATACAATTGGTTTTATCTAATTTTGTTTTTTGCCATTTTAGCACTTTATAATTTTTTCTCCAGAATACACATATATGAACATTTTAAATAATCGTTAACATTACTAAAAATTATTATTATTATTTTTTATTTATTATTCAATTCACCCTACATATATTACAACAATTGACTATTTGAATTATTTACATTTAAATGAATTATAAAATACTAACCGTTTGTTTTTCGTGTTTTTGGTTTCTTCTTTTTATTCCTTTTTTGTCTTCCTTCCTCTCTGTACCTCGAGTGCGTTTCTTCTATTCTTCTTCCTGTCCTTTGGCTATCTTATTTGTCTTTTCTATCAGTCTGTCTCATATTTGTCTTATCAAAACCTTCCCCTTACAAAATCTTCCTACACTTGGAAAAGTTCAGGCCTTTCCTTTTTTCTTTTGCACTCTCTACATCAGGGCTGTCCAACCCGTGGCGGGCAGGCCGCACGGGGGCCAGCACTGCAATGAGTGTGGCCCAACATAAAATCATAAACTTCCTTAAAACACTGAGATTTATATGTAGATATATATTTATTCCCTTTTCGAAATATGAATGTACATTAATTTATACAATAAGTGAAGCTTTTTTCAAGAATAATATTCACTAATAACAAAATTATAAGCTCAACTACTTTTATAAAATAAAAAAATAATCATTTTCTAAAATATTTATTATTTCAGTAATTTATATGCTACGACACTAACCAAGTCTATATATAGTCATATCATTCTAGTACATGGAGACAAGAATTCTCTCCTGAACTAAAACTTGTCAGGACTTGTCATTTAGATCTTTGCACGTTCTTACATGACAATAGAAAATGGATAGCCAGGGATTATTATATCCGTGCCCTTTTTAAAAATAAATTTTCATTCCTCATATCCTTCTTTAATCCCATTCGATTTAAACTAGGGCTGTCCAACCCGTGACCCAATATAAAGTCATAAAATTCCTTAAAACATTGAGATTTATATGTAGATACTGGAAAACACACAACAATTTGGCCTGGAAATTATTTTTCTATAAAATAAGAAATCTAAATGGGAGTAGGGTTAGCCGAGCCGGCTAACGTGCTGGCCCCGCTTCGGCATCGATCGATTATGACGATGTTGGAGCGGAAGGGCTTGGTTCGATCCCGGCTGGCAAATAAAAATTTCTACGGGCTAAAAACTCAGCTCCCTCACTAACCCTACTAACACTTTACTTATATGTTGTCTAAATGGGCTTTGTTCCCTGTGACAATAAATAAAAAAAAAAAAAAAGAAATCTAAAAATCTACTGTGAAGTTTTCGAAAAATAAAAGTGCTTATTTTAAATTTCAAATCTTGAACTAAATTTTAGGATTTCCGAAAAACTAATCATCATTTGGCTGTATTTTCTACACCATTTTCATTAGAAATAAATTTTCTACTTGCAAAATTTCTGATTGAATGTTCAAGAACAAGAATTAGATACCGATCTGAAAGAAAAATTGAAATTTGTCTCTTTATTATAATTTTATATTAATTATTTAGCCAGCAAAAATATAAACAAATACTAATACATAATATCTTTTTGTAAGTATGTAGCTATGTAGGTATGTATTTACATATACGAGAGTCTATTTTCAAGTATAAAATTTACGTTAACTAAAATTAGAAGCCCACTATGAGCTAAAAAAATAATAAAGTTATTTATTTATTATTACTAATATCAATAGAATTACGTATATTATTTTATCCGAAGCCCAAAACATTTGTTTTTTCTTCAAATGTGGCCCGTGTAAGCCAAAAGGTTGGACACCCCTGCTCTACATATTTGTCCCCCTTTTCTTTCCTAGCCCTTGCATATTCTTGCATCTGACTCTAATGAAAATTACTATATTTTCGGTTGAATTTAATAATAATATTATAGAAACGACTTTTATAATTAAATTACAAATAAATCATTGCCTAGTAGAGCTATCTTTTAAAGAAATTCTGAGTTTAAAAATGGAATTTGACTATTCAATATCAACTCAGTGAACTTGGGAGCCAAATATAGTCATAACAAATTCTGTGATCCTTGGATTAAGTTATGCGTGTTGCGTAGATTTAGGCGATCAACATATTTCATTTCATGCAAGGTAAAGACATTCATCATGTATTTTTTACTATTATTGACATAGAATGAGGAAAAATAGCGACTTTTGAAATTCTAATACTAAGAAGTCGCTGAAACGCCAAAGAGGAATTCTCTAAAGCGAATAAATAAATAATATTTTGAATTAGAGTAGATATAAATAAAATATGTTAAGAAAAAATTATAAACAAATATTTATTTTTAATTCTATTTTACATTATTACAATTTTTTTGTCTTTTGCAACGACTAGGAAAAAATTATTATGAAATATCTTAGAAAATAAATGTCTATTTTTTCATGTACATTTCCACTTTTACTTTTTTTATAGGCAATCTTTATATTCACTATATTCATTCTATACTCGTATCTTTTTTTCAATTATTGAAACATTTTCTATTAAGGCTTAGAAAATAAGTAATTCACAAATAAATTAAATGACATTCACTTTTGTATTATAAAACATTTTAATTATAAAATTGTTTCAGGAATATATTTCTAAATATTTTAATCATGATGGAGTAAGATATAATAGATTAACATTGAATTGGTGAAATTGTAAACGTGAATGTCTTTTTTTTAAATTATATAATTTTTAATTAAACTATCTAAATGAGTTTATTTTTAAAATGTTAAGAGATCCTTTATAAAGATTTTTTACCAAACGGTTTCACTACATTTTGGTTTGAATTAGCTGCAAATTTGTTTTCTTTAAATATTATTTATTTGCGAAATAATAGAGTCTTTGGCCTGGGTCTTTAATTATCTTTGATCGTGCAGTTGATTCTTCTCTCTCTTCAATGTCATCATCCTCATTTTGAAAACGATTTTGTCTAGTTCGTCGTTGACGCCTAGCGTCAATTTGTTTTCTTCTAGAACTCAGTCGAGATTCTTCTGATTCTTTCGTGACATTTTCATTCTTTTGTCTCTGTCTTGCTGCTCGACTAAACACATCGCTTTCTCTTGGATTTTTTTGTCGTTTTACTCCATCACTTTCCCAACTATCTTCCTCAATTTTTTCGATCCATTTCCCAGTTCCTGTTTTTGGATTAACTGCATAAGTCATTGATCTACCTTTATATGTTTTCGGTTCATCTTTTGAATTAACTAACAAAAATCCTTTTGAACCATTCCTCATGGAGTGTCGGCTAGATTTTTCGCTATCTCCTTGATTAAGATCATCTTCTTCCAAGGAAGTAGTAAAATCTTTGTTATTGAGACTGCCTGGAAGTGCATCTTCATGTATAACTGCATCTTCGAGAGATTCCTCCTTTTCTGGGACAAACGTTCTTGTAATTATCTCTTCTTTAGTAACTTTACGTCTTTTCAAATGACTTCAATCTTCTTGGTAAATCCTCAAGTGATTGTTCACTTTTAATTTCTTCTTCTGTTGGTACACGATTGGATAATTCTTTAATTTTAAATGTTTCACCTGATCTTGAAGAATCATTTTCGTTAATGGAAATTTCGTCTAAGCTAGAATTAATTTTATCTTCATCGTTATAATCATTTTCTTTAATATCTAAATGATCACTATCATCTCGTAATTTTTTTAGTTTTTCTTCAATAAGATCTTCACTTTTTTGAATTCTTTATCAATATTTTCTTCTTTGTTATTGTTATTATTTGATTGTGATGAAGGGAAATCATCATCACTATAAGAATTATTATTAATTGACGATTGGGTTGTTGTACTAATTTTATTTTCTTCAACTCTTTTATTTTTTCTTCTATCTACAGGTCTCACTCTGAAATTTAGTGGATTCAAAGTGGTTGTCGTTGTCGTTGGTACAGTCGCTGAAAATCTGCTTCTACCTCTTTCAAATAATCTTGATCTTAGATTATTATTAATATCATTAATTTTTGGATTTGAAGTTTTTCTCTTGAATTTAATCTGTTTGTTGGGGTTGTTGTTGTGGTCGTTGTTGTTGTTGTAGTATCACTAACTTTATCTTTATCCTCATTTGGTACTCTTAAAGTTTGGGTAGTGGTTTCATATTTTGATAAATTTTCAATTCTAAATCTACTGCTAAATCTTGGCTTATTTCTATTTATTAAGGCCTCTATTTGTTTTTTCTTTTTGTTGGAAGGTTCTTCAGATGTTGCCTGAACTTCTAATACTTCACCTTGTCTAGATTCTTGCCATTCACTTATATTCCCTTCATCGTCTCTATATCTGGGTTCCCCACGTCTTCTATCTACTGTTTCTTTATTTCTTTGGTAATTATTTTCTGCATTTTTATTGGTATCTTCATCTCTCTCTCCACTTTTATCTTTTAAATTTCTTTCCATTTTGTTTCGATTTAGCCTGGTTTTAATTACTCTAGTCTTTTTCAAAGGGGTAACATTTGTTGTATTCCTGTTTTCATCATTTGTAACATTTTTTTCAGTGTTATCTTTAACTATATTTCGATTTCTTCCAAATCTTCTTAATCTATTTATATCTTTTGAATTCGTAGTTTCGTTTATAGATTTTACGTCATATCTTCGAGATTCTGATAATAACATTTCATTTAGTGCGAATCTTGGATGTCTTCGGAATATATTAGCTAAAATTGAATAAATAGAATCTGGACGACTTCTTATTGTTGGTTTATTTAAAGGAATATTAGGTTTTCCATAAATAATATCTGGCAAAGGCAGTGGTTTTGGTCGCGGAGTTATATAAATTACATCTGCCTTTTTCGGAACTATTAAAAACAATTTTGTTAATTTTTTGTTATCATTAGGATATTTATTTATATTTCGAATTTGACTTTTAGGCTTATCATGGTAACTTTCTGTTGCATCATCTTGACTCGGAACTGATGGAGGACTTAAAAATGAATCCTGTTGAGAATTTGGTCTTTCTGTAGTGAAAGTGATTTCATCTATAGGTTTATTATTTTTAAAATCTCCATTATAATCATTTTCAGTATTTATTCCTGGAAAGACTGTTTTATCTTTAAAATAAACTGGTGTTTCGTCGATTTCTTCTAAAACTGGAGCTTGTCGTTCTCTTAACATAGTGGCAGATGAATATTCGTCAATATCATCTTTTGGAAGATTATTGATAGTTTCCATTATTTCTTTATAAAAAGGATCTTTAGGTTCAGCTGACTTTTCTTGAAAAAATGGATTATCTAGAGGTTCTGTGCCAAAATATTTCACTTTAAAACAATCGATTTTATCGCCTAATGGTTGCAAACGAGGAAGTTTTGGTCTTGGATTTTTATTCCATTCACCATCGGCCCCTCGTTCTGGGATTACTTTTCCAGGACCTTTTACCTCAGAGCAATGGTGTATATCGCGAGATTCATAGAATTCCATTCCTCCTTCGGTTTTGATAGGAATTCTTTTTGGGTCCATAGCATAACGCAATGGTGAATCCATAGAAAGAGTTGAAGATCTTTTATAATAAAATGGAAATTTATTGGTATCTATTCCTTGAGGTCTTTTAGGTAAATCACTAGCTTTGAGAGCATTGGACCAGTTTTCTATTTGTCTCAATAATTGAAAATCTTTTTCTTTTTCTAATAATTCTTCATGTTTTTTAATTTCTTTTCTTCTTCTTCAGCATCTAAATATTTTGCTTGTTTAATAATATCATCAGATCTTCTAGTTTGTTCATATTGTTGATCATTAGGAATAAATTCTTCTTGATATGGATTTCTAAATTGAGTTGAAGTAACATATCTTATTCCATTATTATTTTTATTAACATTTAAATCCGCATCGCTAACATTTTCCGGACTATTAAAATGTGTCGATGTTAAAAGATGAACATACATGGCTTTTTCAGAGCCCAAAGGTCTTGTATTATGGTTACTTAATATCCTATTATATTTGCTTTTTCGATTAGAACTACTAGTCAAGTCAGCCAAAGCATTAATATTTAAAATAGTTTTTTGATTTGGTATAATCATTTTTAAATTTAATGGTTCTAAGTTTGCTCCCTGTATATGAAAAGGAGTTTTTGTGTTAAAAATTTCTGATGACATTCCATTTTGGACTGGATATACTGTTCCTAGAGGACGTGGGGAGGGTACAGGATGTAAATCTTTATTCAGGTTCATTAAGTTTAATTTTGTTATTGATTTTGGATTTTCCGCTATGTTTACTACAGGAGATGCTTCTCTATTCTGAAAATTATATTCTGGAACGAGGGTATTCTGATAGTATCTCATCGGCATGACAGTTTGATAGAATGGACTTTGATTTCCTGGACTATTTTGTATATGAGTTAAAGGGGTGGACCCTAAAGGATTTTGAACTAGATAAGAACGCACTGAAGATAATGGGATTGCTTGCTGATACACCTGTTGATTTTGGTTTCCAATGAGGTCAATTGGTTTCAATAATTGTATTCTTCCTTTTGAACTGTAGGGTGTAGGGGAATAATTTGTCTTTGGAACTCTTAAATTTCCAGTTGATTTATTATAAATTATTTGTGGATTTTTAAGTTTAATTACATTTGTTTGATTAGATCTTCTGGGAATTTCAATAGATTTTGTATAGTGAATATTGATTGGTTTTAATGTTACGCCATTCGGTGATTCTAGATACACCATTTTTTCTTCTTGGCTAGTTTCTTTATGTCTATTTACTTTTCGAACTTGGCCATCCGTGTGTTTTGTAGTTCGAATCTCAGATTCACCGACATCTGAATCATCGTGATGTTTTTGATAGCCTTCTTTGGCTTCACCTTGACGACCAAAACCACCGTGATCATAGCCAGAGTCTTCATATCCCTCTTCCGAATAGACTTCACTAATTTTCTTCGTGGATACAACTTCACGGAGTCTAGGAGCATTGACCACTTCTTCATACGTTTTGGCTTCAGACAGTGCAGCATCCCTTGGCAAATGTTTTACAGTGTGTGAATGTCTCACCTAAAACAAATTAGAACGAATATACCATATGGTTTGACATTTATGTAAGTATGATTATTAAAATTATTCTTTATGTGAGTCTCATCAGAATATTGAAAAATAAAATATCTAAAGAAAAATCTATTTTTTTATAAAGTAAAGAAAATTTTGAAATTTTTTAAAAAACTTTTAAAATTTAAAAATATAAAACATTAGGTAGGTTTCACATAAAGTAAAAGTGTCATTTGTGAACTCCTGAAGATGGGTTTATACCCCAAAATATATATAGAGTCTTGCTAAATAAGCATATTATCTTTTATTTATGTGAAACCTACCTAGTATTTTATATTTTAAAAAGTTTCTAAAAAATTTTCAAAATTTTCTTTACTTTATTTAAAATGTTTCATCAAGAACCCACACCATTCTCCCTTAACAAAATCTATTTTTTTGACACTCATTGCTAAAGGATATTTTAAAGGGCGAGTAGGGAAGAAAAGGGGAAGATTATATTGGGATATTTTACCCAAATAATGAACTATCTGGGATGTGAGGCTTTTAGAGAAGGGCAAGAGTTGGCATCGCATAGAGTTGAGTGGATGCGGGTTGTTACGTCAAGCCAGTCTTAGGACTCTATGTGTATATTTAATGTACTGAATGATGATAATTACTGATTAAAAAATATAATTAAATATATATTAAAGAAATTCAATTACTAAATCTTCACCATTTGAATATATTAACTTTGGTGATTGAATGATAAAAAATAAATTTAAATTCTCACCTTTATGCTCTGGCCGAGGAGTGAACCGCGACCTAAAATCGTGTACATCTACTTCCCCTTCCACTTTCATTTCCAAGTAGAAGACAATAGATAACAATAGATTATCTAATGAATTCCAAATTAATTCCAAATAATTCCAATCGCGGTTCACCCCTCGGCTCTGGCTAACCTGAGCGACTGAAACCTACCGCGGCTGCTGAGACCCAGCTCCCGTTACATATCTCAATAAGAAAACATTGGTTTGAAAAAGTTGAGGTCGTTGTCAGTCGCTAACGTTAGCCGAGACGTTATAGGTGGATAAATTTGATTCTTTTTTTAAATTTTTTTAATTTAATACCGATCTAGTCAATTTATTTAATTAATTTCTTTAAAATAAATATATTTACCGATCTACTAATATTTATATAAATGCATTTTTCAAATGAATTTATATAATTCTTTTTTGTCAAGAGAGATGCTTTGGAAGATCATTCAACTAATAAACTAAATTGTTTTCATTTCTAATGAATTTTCACTTATTAGATAAATATCACTGAGGATGTTTATATCTACTCTTATTAAACGAGCAAAAATTGTTTGTATATATATATTTATTTATATATATATATATATATTTATTTATATATATATATATATATATATTTATTTATATATATAGTACCTGGAGGCACCGAGCGATGCTCGATAACTTCTTCCTTCAGTTAAAATCTTTATTTAAATATTATTTTTAATTTAAAATTCTGATAAAAAGGTCGATTTTTATTTGAGAGCCGTTTTCAAATTAAAAAAATACAAATATATCTACATGGTATTCGACCACTGTACCTCCACCATGCTCTCCAGGTACTAAAGACTTAAAGAAGATAATTGATTTACAATATTAGATAATTTAATAAGTACTTAAGTTTTTATAAAATAAAAATAACTTATTTAAAAATTTCAATTAAAAAAAAATGTTATTGAAAATGGAATGATGTTTTCATGAGAATTTCAAGAAATCTATTTTAGGTCATTGAATTTTTTTATCTATGTAAAAAATTTTGTAATTGACTTATTAGTTTCAAACTTACCTCCTATTTTATTATTTTAAAAATGTGAAGAATTAACTGTTCTACGTTTGGGTTCTTCATATAAAAATGAAAGGATAGTTCATAGCTACTATTGAGTACTAATTAAATTCAATGTCATATATGCACACATTCTATCTTTAACTCCTCCAAATTACTTTCTAAATTCAACTTGCCTGTGCATAAGTACGTATTGGGACGAATCCTAAATCTATTCCCGACTCGGGTTTCGGTGTTGCCCAAATACCCTTTCCAGGATAATCGGGTTGAGTTTTGACATCTCTTGGTTGTTCACGATCACTTTTATAAGTCTCCGGGTCATAGGCACCCACAAGAAACAATAACGTTACACAAATTAATAACAACACAGCATAGGGAGTGATGGAAAACATGATCATCGGGCAGGCATATTAAAAAGCACACTGAAAGTATTCTAGGCGGTTTGCTGCTTAATTTATACCTTTCTCTAAAGAAGTAGAGAGGTGAAATGCTGCGGAAAGTTTTTTATTTATATCTTTTTTGTATTGGTCCCCTCATTGAGATGTTCACTGAGCCATTTGCTATCTCTTGGTCTTGTATTTTACAAGAAACCTATATTTCACGCATGATTGGAAATCCACTTGAAAGTCATTGAACCTATAGATTTTAAGTAATATTTGGATTGGATAGAAAGAAAAAAAAACTAATTTAAAAAATAATAAATAATAAATATTTTATTGGAAATAACTTAATTTACATTTTTTACATTTTTTATTAACAGACAAACAAAAGAAAATAAAGAGGGCTTCTGTTATAGTCAAACAGGTGTTTCAAAAATAAAAATTTTATCCTTTCTTATATATACATTTATATATTATGCTTATATAGAAAGTTGTCAGGTAGCAGACTTCAGTACAGCTTTTTGAAAAAGCCGTTGTGTAATATTTTTATTATAACTCTTGAGATTTCTTTCTCTTGTAATATTAACTGATATAAATTTAATTTTAAAATTTTATAGATAGAGATTTATTTAGTTTGAGTTATTTTTTCCATTCTCATAAAACATTCCGTAACCGATCGGCAAAGTCCTTGAGAAGTATATCGATGGTGAACTTTCTTAACGATGGTGAAACAATATCTAACCACAAAAATCTGCTGACTTCAGATTGTTTACTGTATTAGAATATATTTTAATTCATTGTTCACTTTAGTACAAGAATGTATAAATGCTTAAATATATTAATAAAATATTGTTTTAATTCTTTGGAATATTTACACAGATAGGTAAGTATGGTGGTTATAGGCTAAAGTATGAATAGTAATAAAAGTATAATGCACATTCAAACAGAAATGACTTTTCTAAATCTAATGAGTGAGAATATAATTAGTAAATCAAACAAATTGAAAGATAATACTAAAACATTCGATTAGATTAGATTTTTTAATGGCAATGTTAAAACAAAACAAAACAAAATCGAAAGAGCATTCGTTTGCTAGGTAGTTGTTCTGGAGTCTTCTTGCTGGACTACGATCGGTGTCCAGTCGGCCATGTTTGGTGCTCGTTCAAGGTTGTTTGGCACCCGTTCAAGGTTGTTTGTAGCTCGCTCTTTGATCCTCCCACTCTCTTGGTGGTTTTTGAAGAAGTCGATGATCGGATGGTAATTATAATTTATTTTATCAGGAGATGATGGTGATATTTGAGGAATTGTATTTTTTGTAATATGGGCTTTGGTTGTGTTGATAGCGATGACAGAAGGTGGGCCAGCACTGACCACCACCGATGGGGCGGCAGACGCAGTACGCCGGATGATTTCTTGGTTCGAAGGGATCAAAGCAGGCTGGGGACGAGCTACTGGTTCAGACGCCCCAAAATTCTGGTCTCCAGATCTAAAAAATAAATTTACTATTCTTTAATAAAGTATTGATAAAAAATCTAATAAAAAAATCCTTCCTTGTATTATTTCAACTTTTTATAATTTTTTGTAATAATTTTATTTTTTTAAACTCGACTTATATAGTAGGTATTTAAGGTAGTTGTTTTGCGACAATACTAGCAAAAAGTTAATGCTAAAGTATATAGAACAGACAATAAAGAATCATAATCCATAAGTCCAAAACTTTTTGATGTTTATATACCACTACTACCCAATCCCGTTCTCGTTTGAAAAATCTGGCAACATTATCGGAGCTTGAATATTTTTATCATAGAAATGAGACATCAAATACATTATGAAGGTCGATTTGTTAAACAAAAATTTCTTAATAAACGATTAAAAGCTGTTGCGACAATGGCTGAAGCGAAAAACGTCGAAAAAAGTACTAAAAGTTAATCCATTTTTTAGCTTAAAAATATACGTTGTTGCCAAATTGTTTTTACTGTAAATTTTTCATTATTTATTAATTATTATCTCAGTAACTGTGTTGTAACTATGAATTAAATTTTTCTTAAAAAAATGTATTAGTTATTGTTTAATATTGGTATAGTTTTTTATAGCAATGGTAAGAAGAGTTTATTAATTATAATTAAATATGTATGTAAACTTTCCGGTATCCCTGTATAGTGCAATGTACAAGGGTCTGAAAAAATATATATTTGGAATTTAATATCTCTGGAACTATATTGTTGATCAATTTCGTTTTGCCACCAATCGATGCAGAAGTATTTAAATAATAATCTTTGTAAATTTCAAAAAAATCATAAGAAAACCCATATAGTGAAACAACTATCTTAATTAAATTAATCATTTATTTATTTTTTATTTTTAAGAACTAAATTAATAAAAACTTTAGATTAAAGATCATTGTCCTAATTGTGTTTTTTCAACTACGGTTCATTAATTTAAGAAAGAAACAATCAAAATCCTAATTGATTACTTCTCGCTACACAAAGCAGTTTCCAAGCTTTTTGATTTCTATATTTTTATAATAAGGAAAGCAAATTTATAAAAAATAAAAAGAATAAAGAAAGAAATAAACGAGAAAAGTATCGTTTTCATCTCGAGCGAGTTTTTTTTTTTTTTTTTTTTTTTGAAAGAGATCCATTAAGCCTTGAAAAGTCATTCAAGAGCAACTTTCACTATCACTAAGAAAATCAATACTCTTTAATCAATTGATTTAAAAATTTCTCTTGAGTAGAAGTATTTTTTTAGATGAAAAAATTTAACGCTTCTCGCACTCCAAAGAGAAGACGGCAATGTCAACGAAACGTTTGTGAAAAATAAAAAAATGGCACAAAAACTTGTCCTTAATTCCGAATTTAAACTCTCATTAACATAGATAATAATAATTACTTGACCATCGCTGAACAATCGGGATATCAGCGCTGTCCAAATAGCGGCCTGTGAAAATAATTTTCCTACCCTCGAACAAAACTAATTTTATACCTACTTAAAATTTTAAATAAATATCTCTATTGCTAAATCTAAATTCTGGATATTGATCATTATTATCTAAGACAGGGGTGGCCAAAACGAGGCTCGCGGGCTAGTCATGTTGTGGCCCGGGAGCTTGGTCAAATGAACATAAATGTACATTTAACACCAAAAGAGTATTACATCTTGAGTCGTTCGTATCATATATTTTTAAATTATAACTAAGAGAAATTTGAAATTTCTCGCATTTTTTGAAAAATTTACTGGTTTGAGCTATTTTAAATATCCCATTAATACTCGTCTACAAGGGAAAGATCAATTAATTAATAAGATGTATGATCAAATTTTTGCATATTTCAAATGAAACTTGGCCTTTGGGAACAACAGTTGAGGACAAAAACTTTACTCGTTTTACTACATTGTCATTGCAATCAAACGCCCCACAGATGGCGGCGGATAAATACGCTTCTTTGATATCTGACTTAAACCTCGAATTTGAAAATCGATTTCTGGATTTTTAAACAACATAATGTGCTTTTGTGAGCATTTGTAACGCCATTCGTGTTAGACGTGAATTTATTACTAGTAAGATTACAATTGGAACATTGTGAAATGTGTTGTGATACACAATTAAAGGAGAAATTCTATCAAGTTGGTTTGAAAGAGTACTATAAAACGTATTTGGATAACGATAAATATCCTGCGTTTTACAATCTGTCAATGGTTTTGCTATTTGGAAATACGTATGCGGCATAATCACAGAATTGAATGAAGGGAGAGTATTAAGATGGCCGAACTCTTATAGAAATAAGATAAGAGGAAGAGTTTATTATATATAAGTTTATTATTAAGGAGACTAATTGGTGGGCATACGGACTCTTGAAAAAGTTTCAACTTTTTTTGGTTTCACTACTGACTAAAAGATAGAGAAAGATATGTAGGTATGTTTGTGACATAATTAAGTAATCCTTTGATTGAAGTGATTCAGCGGCGCGCCTGTAAAACGAAGGGTATGCATTCCAATAGAACGCACTGCATTCCGGGATGCGTTGACAGGCGCTGAATATCTGACTAGTACCGTACTGTGGTTTCTAACAATTTCAGTTTCATTACCCTTGTGACCAAGCAAGCCATGTGTCTTTAGCCCTTGTTAAAAAATATATATTATGAAAAAATAAAACTTAAAATTTATTAGGATTATTGAGATTCTTTACCATTTGTTTTTCTACTAAAAATCCTCAATGTTCTTTCAGGTTGGATTTGTAGAAATTTGATGGTATGATTACTATTTAAATTTAAAAATTAGTTAATCCTATGACAATAAAAACAAATATACTTTGAGAACTATAAAAAACTTTCCTTTTCTTATATTAATTAGTTTTATAATATAAAGGTGAATATTAAATGAAAATCAAGTTAAATTATTTCATTGTGATTTCAAATGAAGTTGCGCTCATATAAGCTTTTTCAAAGTTTAAAAAGTCTGATCTGACAGCTCAGAATATTATTTCCTTCTGCGTTTGTGAACAACAGTGATATCTAGATATCTATTAAATAAGCTTACTATACGACTCGGTTTGATCGGGACTCTCCCGGTTTGAAGGTATGGTTCAAGTGTCCAGGTCATTTTGTCATTTTGCCCAGTTTTTTGGAAAAAATTGTTTATTATTATTTATTTCTTTCTACCTCGGCAAAGTTAATTGTAAACTAAATTTTATTGAATTTCTCTACCAGATTAAAAATACAAAGAAATAGAAGAAAAAGTAAACACTTTTTCAAGACTCGCTACGTTTGCTAGTTAGAGACGGAACAAGTAATTTCTTTTGTACATTTTTGTCTGAATAAGCCCGAATGAATATTCTCTCTCTCTATAACGAGTATCGTTTTGGTCCGAGTGCAAAAGGCCATTCCTAGAATAATAGAAATTAAGAAATTAATCTCTAATAGTCTGAAACAGGTTTGACCTTGTATTTGGTACAGGTTTGGACTTGATTTTCGCCTCCTTACTATACCCTTTAGCTCTAAAGAAATAGAGATTATTCTATCCAAGCCCTTTGTAGTTATTTTCTTCGATCAGATTCTAATGAAATAATCCCTCACGCGCACATTAAATAATAAAAAAAAGGGAAATTTTTTTAAAATATTTTGATTGCAAATATTGCTGTTTAATATCGAATAGACTCAAAATGGCGTTTTGACCGATAATATCTCAAAACTTGACCTGTTGTAAAAAATTGGGAAATTGCATGATAATCAGCGTATAAAACTCTACTGGAATCAGTGTTAGGCTTACGGGTACAAATTTTAGTTTAATTTTTGTCGAGAAGTGTTATTGGATGTCCTATGATAGTCTATAGTTCACCTGTAATTTGTTTGATTTCGACTTCTTCTTATCTGGTTGTGAACGTATTCTCCGGGAAAGTTGTGAGTTGGTGGTTGTGGTGGCGGCGGCTGCGGCGGATAAGGATTTCTCAAGTGAGGGTTATATTCTTCATAGTTCGGCTGTTCCCTTATGCTGGGTGAACGGAGGTGGCCTCCGGCTTGATAATTTTGAGGGTGTGGCTGATGTGGCGGTGTATATTTGGTCTGGAAGGGCGCACTAGTACTTCTATGGATCCCAAAATCTTCTGCACTCTGAAACAATTAAACCTCAATATTATTAAATCAAATTCAAAATATCTAATAAGCCAACCGCAAATCTAACAAGTAAATGTTTGGATGAATTTAAATTCTTGTGTAACTTGTGTAAGATGGTATAATATTCAAAAATTTAATCTCATCAAATTAAAATACGCTATGGATAAAGTAAAAATTAGTTGATTATTTTACAATATTAATTTTTACAAGAATTTTTTATTCTATGGTAAATCCAAAATATATAGTATTTGTCTCTATATTTAATGTAAATAACTGGGAATTTTTCACACTCTTATATTACATTTTTTTCTAGTTTCAACGTTTTTGAATGAGAAGGTCACTTGTACCTCTATAATAGGATTGAAAATAGAATTTCGTCGGCTTGAGTGTAAAGCTGCTAACTCAATTTTTTATCATATATGACATATTAATACTGTGCGAAAGAAAAAGAAATGCACCATCGTCCAAGTAAAACTGCTACTTAAAATTACGATCGTAAGTTGTAGAAAAAAAATGTGAAAAATAGTTTTTTTCATAACAACAGTATTAAATTTTTGTTTGTTTTTTCTCTGCCCTGTAAAATTTCCTTGTGTTTACTCTCTAAGGCGACGATTTAATTTTTAACTTTACAATCTTCCTTTGAAGTAAATGAAGATACAATCAATTATTTCACTTTTTAAAAACTATAGGAATTATTTATTTAACGGGTTATAGTGGTGTTTCACAAAGAGGAAATAAAATTAAAAAATTAAAAAAATCTTTTAAACGAGCTTTTCGTGCGTGCCTTCGGCACGCCCTCGAAGCTCGGCCCTCCGGGCTGGTGCCCTGGCGGGCAGCGTCTCGGTCAAAAATTTTTATTCCTCTTAAAAAACCACACTCCAAATGTATACCCGTAAACTACCGAAAATACATCGTCTCTTAAAAGTTTCGCCTCTTTAATTTTTGAGTGGCGGGGGGGGGGGGGGGGAGGAATAATTATGAATATATTTAAATTTAAATTTAAATTTCATTTTTCCTTTTCAAAACAAAAATAATGAAATGATTTATGAACCGCAAAAAATTCGCAGGCTGAATCATGGAAATTATTCAAATTTACGCGGTTCAATTAATTTAATTAATTACAAAAAATATATTTAATGTTTCTTAATTTAAAATGAATTGGAGTCTTTCATTTCAAAATTCGAGTGCAAATTAAAATTATATTTCAAATTTGCCTGGTTAATGAAAATCAATTGGAGCTGTGAGTTTAAAATCCTAGCTGACAATTATATTTCAAATTTGCCTCGTTAATTAATATATATTTAATGTTTCTTAATTTAAAATCTATTGGTGTTTTTTCATTTTCATTCGAGTTCAAATGAATACAATATTATCTCGACACAAAGTCTAAATCAAAAATTTATAGTTTTAGTAATAGAAATCATGGTATAAATATTAATCTTATATTGGTCTAGTGGTTAAAGCAGATGACACATGAACAATTAAAAAACATATGTAAATTTCATATAATCATGTATATCTGTTGTACTTGTAATGTATTGATTTACAATGTTGAATCTGTAAATATTAAATTTATAAATAAAACTTTTAAATTGAAAGATGACCTTAGTTCAAGAGTTCGTAGGTTCGATTCTAGTCAAGAGGGAAATTTTTTTAGAGAAATTTCTCTTAGCGTTGTTACAAATTAATCTAGATCAATATATATAGTATTATTTTGGAGATTTTTTATTTATCTCTATACATATTTCGGGCTATGAACCCTTCATCAGGAGGTTTAACAGAAAACTGAATATAAAATTTTTACGTAAAAACCTCCTGATGAAGGGTTCATAGCCCGAAATATGTATAGAGATAAATAAAAAATCTCCAAAATAATTTAAAAGATTTTTTAATTTTTTAATTTTATTTCCTCTTTGTGAAACACCACTATAACCCGTTAAATAATTACTATGTTTAATATGTTTCACTATAAACCAACACCGCTTTCCCTAAACTTTATTTTAAAAACTAATAACAAACAAAGTATTGTAAACAACTAAATTATTAACCAATAGTAATAAAAATTATACAATACTACCAATAGAAAAAGTCAAGTAATATATTTAAATGCTTATTTGGGCCTGATCAAACAAAAAATGCGTCGTTTCATTTATATATATATATTTTAAACTATTCTCAAACGCCTCCCAATCATCCCGGCTGATCCTTTTGTCTATAATATAAAAATATTTTCTTCGTTCCCTAATTATATTAAATTGGATATCTGGTAGTTTAGATGACTTTAATCTGAACATAACTTTTTTTTTTTTTTTTTTTTATTTAATGTCACCGGGAACAAAGCCCATTTAGACATCACATAAGTAAAGTGTTAGTAGGGTTAGTGGGGGAGCCGAGTTTTCAGCCGGTAGAAATTTTTATTCGTCAGCTAGGATCGAACCCCGGCCCCCCATTCCAACATCGTCATAATCGATCGATGTCGAAACGAGGCCAGTGTGTTAGCCAACTGAGCCAACCCGGCTCCCCGAACATAACTTTAATAAGACACAATACTGTCCAATATTTAAGTACGTCAGCAATAAGAACCTTCGAAACGTTTCCTTTGATTCAAATTCACTAAAATTTCGGGATAAAATATCAATAGGGTTAGGTGTCTTTCTTTGATTGACCAGATTGTTTCTGCACCAAAAGCTGTTTGATGCAAGCTCAATTTTCTATTCAGGTCCAGGCGCCATTTTACGCAATTCAACTTCATATCATATACAAGGCTTAAATTTGTTCCCCGTCTCCAGAAAGGCTCCCATTTATGAAGAGGGCCCTCCAAGTATTCTCTTATCATCCTGGAGTAAGCTAATACGAGATTCGGCCTTATCTAGATCCAAGGGGTGAACCGCGATCTAATATCGTGTTCACCTACTTCAACTTCCACTTTCATTTCCAAGTAGAAGACAATATGTAGATGTAGGGGCATTATCTAATGAATTCCAAAATAATTACGCATAATTCCAAAGACGTGTACATACACCTAATTCCAATCGCGATTCACCCCTCGTCTAGCTCACTCGATCTCTGGCTCATCGTCGAACTTTGTCCACCCTTTCTCTGAACTATATGATACTTTAATGTTTCTTCAAAGTTCAACTCAATAATCTCTCCTAAAGCCTCATTTGTAAAAAGCAATTGATTCTTGAACGCTTAGATAAAAATCGAACTAACAGATTCGCCACTTCATTTATCTCTATAATTTAGGTAACCTTCAGTTGTTCAAGACACGGATTCACGGGTAACTTCCCCCAACCTTTGATATTTTATCATCTTCTACTTATTATTTTTATGGTGAATCAATGGCTTATAGGGTTGCATTTTCTTGGTGAAACTCCCTCAAAAGACGATAAAAAAATTTAGTGAATATCCTTACCGGCAGACAGGTAAATAAATATAGATGATTGAAAAATTCATTTAAAAATAAATATGTAAAAATTAAATAAATATTGTTAATATGTAAAATCAAATCAAAATTGACGATGTTTTGATAATTTATCGAGTCGTGCCCGTTTCCCTTGGACGATAAGAATTTCGCCGAAGAGAAGGGGACTCGGACTCGGCTCAGTCAACTCATGGCTTTCAATCTAAAAAAGTGACTCACCGTGAAATGTACGTGAATCCATTCCATGGCATTTGAGGTAAGACAGACAATTACTTTCAGATTCTCATTAAATAGGAAAACTATTTGTCATCTATTACTTTCTTATTGATTAAACTTTTATATTTAACTCTCTCTTAAAAAAAATCCATATTTAAATTAAATTTCAAATAAAAATTAAATGAATCTGAAAAATATATTATGAAAAATCGAGACAAAATAAATATTTGTTTTGATTTGTTGAATTAAATTTTTTTTAAGAAAATTATATTTTTCCATATTCATACTATTAATAAAGTATCAAATAAAATACACTGTTTCAATTGCAACATCTCTCTTATCGTTATCAAGACTGACTAAACTAATTGCAATTGTGCGTGCAAACAAAAGATGCAAGTGAAAGGTGTATCATATTTTAAATTGTTTTATTAGTTATTAACAAACTAATAGTGGAAAAAGTTTTTTTCAACATTTTCTTAATATTTTACTTTCTATTTATTAAATTGACCAGATATTAAATCGAATAAATAAAGTGATAACTTTATTAAAACAAATTTTTCCTAAAGTCATAAATTAAAGATAGTTTGACAATTTCTACTATTGATTGTTTAAAAAATTCTATTGAGAACACGCCATTCCAGGAGCTTCTTCTGAAGACATTTTTATTCTTTTGTTTAATAGTTTTTCTAATAGTTTTATATGACTCTTTGATATAAGAAAAGAGTAGACTATTTTTCGTCAATATTAATAAATTTAAAATTAATTAGTCACTTTAACCAGCTGATAATCTGGATTTATAAACCTTCCTAGAAATCTTAGTCTCCCTAATTTAAATAAGATTTTATTTCAAAGCTTTTTGTTGCATATACAGCTAGGATAAATTTTAATTCCCTATTATTTAAAGAGCTTTTCGTGCGTGCCTTCGGCACGCCCTCGAAGCTCGCCATCTCCGGGCTGGTGCCCTGGCGGGCAGCGTCTCGGTCCAAAAATTTTATTCCTCTTAAAAAACCACACTCCAAATGTATACCCGTAAACTACCGAAAATACATCGTCTCTTAAAAGTTTCGCCTCTTTAATTTTTGAGTGGCGGGGGGGGGGGGGGTGGAATAATTATGAATATATTTAAATTTAAAATTTAAATTTCATTTTTCCTTTTCAAAACAAAAATAATGAAATGATTTATGAACTGCAAAAAATTCGCAGGCTGAATCATGGAAATTATTCAAATTTACGCGGTTCAATTAATTTCATTAATTACAAAAAATATATTTAATGTTTCTTAATTTAAAGTCTTTTAGAGTCTTTCATTTCAAAATTCGAGTGCAAATTAAAATTATATTTCAAATTTGCCTGGTTAATAAAAATCAATTGGGCTGTCAGTTTAAAATCCGAACTGACAATTATATTTCAAATTTGCCTCGTTAATTAATATATATTCAATGTTTTTTAATTTAAAATCAATTGGTGTTTTTCCATTTTCATTCGAGTTCAAATGAATACAATATTATCTCGACACAAAGTCTAAATCAAAAATTTATAGTTTTAGTAATAGAAATCATGTTATAAATATTAATCTTACATTGGTCTAGGGGTTAGAGGAGATGACCTTAGTTCAAGAGTTTGTAGGTTCGATTCTAGTCAAGAGGGAAATTTTTTTAGAGAAATTTCTCTTAGCGTTGTTACAAATTAATCTAGATCAATATATATAGTATGTTTTTGAGATAGAGCAGTATAGACAGACTATGGAGAGGAGCCTCTAAATATTCTCTTGCTACCCTGGATGCAATTCAGAAACGAGCCGTCAGGCTAATTGACGATTCTACCCTCACCAACTCTCTCGACTGGCTGGCTCATCGAAGAAATGTTTCTGCCCTTTCCCTTTTCTATAGATACTATCACGGCAGGTGCTCTGATGAGATAAAATCAATCATTCCTCCCAAAGCATGCTTTGCACGTAGCACACGTTTTGCCGACTCCCAACACTCTTTCGCGGTCAAATTAGAAAAGTGCCGGACCACTTCATTCGCCAATACATATATCCCCATGACTTCAAGGAACTGGAACTCTCTCCCAGCCTCCATCTTTCCCAGCACTTATAATCTTCAAACCTTCAAAACCGGAGTGCAAAGACACCTACGTCTACACCCTCTTACTTAATCAACTTTCCCTTCTCTTCGGTAATGCAAGGGTCTTTCGAGATCCATAGGAGCTGCATCTTTACTGGTGCACCCCTTCTTACATTCAATTGCATTTAAAAAAAAAGATAAACAAATGGCTGAAATAATCGATGATAAAAAATCGAAATAATTCCACTTACTAAAAAGAGAAAAAAAAATTAAAGGTTGTGGATCCTTGATCGTGAAAAAATAAGATATTTCAGGGATTGGGTCGGAATTGAAGGTAGTTGTCGTTGCGAGTCTTTAAAGACTGGGGGCTATATGTAGCCTATATGTAGCCGGGAAGACTGATAGACGAACCGAGTTCTAGTCTCTAGAATTCAATGGGATAACGAATTGGCAAATGCATTTGTTCAGATAGTACCCAATTAAATCCAATGCTTGGAGGGTCCTCTCCACAGATTCGAGACATATTTGAGACAGGAGAGAATTTGAGCCTTGTGACGGCTAAAAAGTTGAGTAGGAGGGAAAAAGCGTCTGGTCCGAAAAAGAAAGCCAAGCTTACATGCAGGGGCTTTTGCTACCGATGTAATATGGTCATTCCAAGAAAGGTCAGATTGCACTGTGACACCCCACATAGATATTTTAAAACAAAAATACAATTAGCTCAAATCAAAGGAATCGTCAGGAAGGACCTTATAAACGATCCTAGATATTAGACAACATTGTGTCTTGGCTACAAATTGTAAGATTCCTAATTTTTAAGCCTGATTAAATCTAAACTTATCGAGATAGCAATTTGGAGGGTTCTATCATCTGCGTAACAATGTATTGGATTGGAGGGCAAATATAAAAGGTAATTAATATAGATGTAATATAGAGCGTGGTAAAAAGACAGAGCCCTGAGGAACTTCAGAATTAATAAAGGGGATAGAGTGATAGTCCATCAACCTCAAATAATAGTTGCAATACTTCATTTATTATATTATCTAGACACAAGGCAGTTTGTCAGCCAAGTTCGGAAAAAACCGGCCATGTCCATATTTACAGAAACTATTTCGAGCTACTTTCGACCCCCCCGTAACTCAAAAACTATTAGACCTACACACTTGAAATTTGGCATGTCTGATAAGGCTCACTGAAACACCTAGAATCCCAAAATCCCATGAATAAACCTATTATATAGTCATGGAGTTATTAAGGTCTGAAAAGTGGGATTTTTTTACTCACTCATATATCAAAAACCTAATTTGGCATACTGGTAGAGTTTGGGCTACAATTAAAGAGTGAAATTTTCCGTTTTTTAGGACCTAAAATGAAGTGGTGAATTTTATTTTATTTTATTTAATACTTAATTAACATATAGTGAAAATACAATCAAGCTAGAATGCTGAAATTTGGCATACTGGTAAGGCTTGGCACATTAATAAAGGAGGTAATTGAAAAACCTAAACTTTCCCTTCAGGCCCGAAATGAAGGGGTGAAATTCATGAAAAACCGACCGGGTTTTTAACAGATATTTTATAGAAATATTTAATAATGATTAATATAAATGTTTAAATGTAATTATTTAGATAAATTAAAGGATAAAAATTTTCAAAAATTAATGGTATCTAACCAAAAACATGAATGTGAAAAAGGGGCCAAGTTCGGTACAAACGGGTTTGCCGACAAAAGAGTTAAGATCTAAACTGGTACGAAGTTCCATAGCAGTTGCTTAAATCATATCTATAGGAATGTACAACGTTCTTCAATTGATTTAAAAGAAAATTTGTTACGTCCTTTAATATTAAATTTATAGCTTGGCAAGCCTATGTCCAACTAAATTGTTTGTAGTATAAAATATGTAGAACAAATAGCAAAGCTAAATTTTAAGCTTGTATTAAATACCATCACGTTAAACTAAGTTATAGACTATTATAACTTCCAGAGTTAAAATTTAATATCAAAGAGCGTAACAAATTTTCTTTTAAATGAATTGAAGAACGTTGTACCTACATTCCTATAGCCATGATTTAAGCAACTGCTATGGAACTTGGTACCCGTTTGGATCTCAACTCTTTTGCCGGCGATACCGTTTGTACCGAACTTGGCCCCTATTTCACATTTATGTTTTTGGTCAGATTATATATTTATGTATTATATATATAATACATATATAATTGAAAGTAAAATTTATAACTTCTATGTTGATTTTTTAAATTAATCTGCGTTCTAAAATTTTGAATTATCTGCTTTGAAAATGATTACCTGTCCAAATCCTTGACCTCGATTAGGTTGATATCCATTCCGAATCTCCTGGCGGTACGGATTGTTCTCTTGTCTAATATTGGTCTCTTGATTTCTGAAGGGTCCTTTGAGATCTTCATTTGGGAAATGCCCTCCACCATCTAAGTCCCCAGGCAGACCTCTTTCAGGCTGGAGTATAACTTCGTCTGGGAATCTTTCCTGGTGTTTTCCCTCTTCATTTGGGTTGGAATCAATAGGAGGGAAAAATTGAGAGTAACCCTTGACGTAACATGAACAACAAGTTGGCACCTTAAACAGAAATAAAAACGTTGATAACTAAAATAGAATTTCTAAAAATATACACTTCATAGCCATAAATCTACATACTGATTTTACATTAATCGATTCGCTCTTTTTGATTTAGGTAATAGTTTGTAAATACGTATGTATATATTAATAATGATAAACAAAACTAGAACAAACGAGCTCTCTATGACTTTATCTTGAATTACCATATCTTTGGTATTGAAATCCAGACAAACAATATTTATTCCTTTATAATTTAGTATAATTTTATGCTAGAAAGTTTATTACAAACTAAACATATACTTGTTTTTCTTTGTTATGCAGCCCAGATTCATTCAGTTGAACTTTGAGTTTTCCTAGACAGGGACTCGAATTTAAGTACTATATACACTATTTGTACTTACAGTCTATAATATGGCTCTTACACTAATTTACGCAGATAAAAAAAAACATTGCACCTGATTATTATGGGCAGGTGTTTAAATATTAAATAAAAACTATAGAATCCTGACAAGGAAAGTAATTTCTTGTTTTCTTGAACAAACATTTTTGTTACCTTTGACTATTAGTTTTTTGAGAATTACCAGTTAGTTGTGTACTTTTTAATTAGCTTACATATGAGATATTAATGATATTAAATAAAAAGTTAACAATAATTAAATTTAACCAACAAAAAAAATAACTACATCGATTAATTGTAATCTAAGCATAAATAAATCAAGATTGATATATTCTACCTTAAATATATCCATATGCAATCCTTTGGCGTTATCCCAGCTTAGAAGTCGATGGTAGTTATAGACTTGTGAGCATTCACTGCGGAAATTTTCCGAAATGAAAGCACATGATTTTTGAGGTCGTCTGAAAAAAGATAATCACTTAAGAATAATAACACATTTAAAAATATTTCAAATGTGTTATTATTTGTTGTTTCTATTTACGATTAAATATTAATCTTAATCTTATCAATTAAATGTGATTTTTTTAGTTTTTAATCACTCTACACCACACCAACCCTCTCCGGACCTTCTCCACCGTCTCCGGTCACTGTCCACCCCATTTCTAGCTATATATAATAGAGAGGCCCACGGATTACGTATACAAAATTTCCAAAGACCTAGAATTTTCATTTTTTGACCCTCCACCCCATTTTGACTGGTTAGGTATTTTCAAAATTTCTTTAAACAAAAATGTCAAATATTACATCCCCTACAACTTTGCTCTCTGGAGTTTGCCTAGAGCAGGGGTCGGCAACCTTTCGAGACGGAAGAGCCAAAAATTACAATTTACAAAATTTCCCAGTTTTTAAAGAGCCACTAACATTTTAGTTTCAATATTATGATATTTGATTAGGATTAGGTATATAAATTTGATTTTTGATTTAAAATAAATAGCTTTAAATATGAATTTTTTTGCAGTATAAAATTTTTTTATGAGTTTTGATAATAAATTAATATGGAACTCGAGAGCCGCATCTTGACATCGAAAGAGCCGCAGTTTGCCGACCCCTGGCCTAGAGTAAGCAGTTTGGGAGTTTTTTGATAATTTTTTATTATTTCTGGGTGGGAACAAATTATAATTTTATACTCATAACTGATTTCCGATAAAGGTTTGGATATCCTATATATTGAATTATTTGAATTTGTTACACTTACGTGCACATTTCGAGACGTAATGTTTGCGTATATTCGCCTGTATTAACGATATATTTCCAAAGTCCACTTGTTGCTCTGGCTCGTTTCGGTCGTGCGAATTTTACTGTGGAAGGGCACATAAATCCACCGGACTGTACATCTACATCTACATCGTTCCCATTATCTTGTCTTCTGAAAAAATTATAATTTCATAATATGAAAAACTTGTGTAATCGAGCTCATTAAGACTTGAGATTTTTTTTTTAATTTTTCCCACATTTATTATTATGGAATTACCTATATCAATGGTGCATAAACTTTTAATTTCTACTTTCATGATTTTTTTTGCAATTTCAACCATTCAATGATTTCTTGTCAATCAATTAAATTGAAATAATCAGAATATTTTAAAATCATTCTCTAACAAGGTAGAAAAAACCTTGGGTGATAGATTTAATTTGATTATTTTTTTTTCAAGAAAAAAATTGATATCGAATAATGCTTCTTACTGGAAATGGTAAAAAAATAGAACCCATATGGAAAGACTTTATTGAATGTCTGTCTCTGTCGTTCATCCGACCCCTCTGCCACAATAGTGTAGCTTCTAAGTTTTTTTTTAGCAAAAACCTAATATTTAGGAAGTAATTAGACTTCAATTAGTGATGCAGATAGTTCAATCGTCAAAGTTGAAAAAAATTAACACCTCCCAAATGTAAAAGTGCTGAGTTATAGCAATTTGAAAATTTCACGTTAGTGAAGAGTGTCATCTATTAGATCCGAAGGAATAGATTATTTTTAATTATATTTCAGAAAGGGCTGGTTTTTACAAAAAAATATCAAAAATTTCAGTGAAATATTACGCTGGACTCTTGATTTCCTAGTTCCTATACTGGCTTACGATACACGATACACGATGGACAGACGATATAAGAAGAATATCGACAAACTGGATAAAAGTTGCAAAAGATCGAGATAACTGGAGACATTTGGAGGAGGCCTATGTTCAGCAGTGGACAAGAAAAAGGGAAGATTGATGATGATTATGATGAATACTGGCTTATTTAAATAAATTATTTTCAAAACTCTTAAGTAGAATTAATTCAAATAGAAACTTTTAGAAATTCAACTTCAAAATCCAGATGAAAATAATTATTTTAATGATTTAATTTAGATTTTAATTCGATGTAATAATATAGACGTAAATGGACAAAGCCCTCGAAACTATAGTCTCGTTATAAATAAATAAAATTTATAATTCCAGCAGAAGACACACTCTTTTTATTGTCTCCTTCAATATATAAAAATTCTGCTACTCTCGGCAAAAACTTTCAATTTAATAGTAAATGAACAATTTATATTTAAGTTTATTTTTAATTTCTAGGGCGTCTCTAGCGTACCTAGTTTTGAAAAAGTTTTTACTTTTTTTATTAATTAATTAATGTGCTGGTTAGCGATTCATTAATTGCAATTTGATTAAAAAGCGCCCTGATAGAATAATCTCTTTCTTTCGAGCTATGACATGCCGAATACAAGTCCAGACTTGTTTTGGATAATTAGAGATTAATTTCTATCATTCTAAGAATGGCCTTTTTCCTTTGAAACTTGGACCTAAACGATGTTCGTTATAAAACGATTGTTTCTTGATAGAAATAAATCATTAACATTTTAAATTTTCGAAAATATTCAATAAATAGACAAAGTTTTTTAATTTAATTTTTTTTTCACTCAAATCTTATTTCTCATATAAAATATACTAAATATATGCTTTAATCAAAAGTATTTATATAACGAAATTTCACTTTAATTTATATATTTAATTATTATTCATTTTAGTTGGAATTAAAATGTTTTCAGATTAGAATAATTTTCTTTCCATGTCTGGTTTTTACGAGTAATAAAAATAATTTTTAAGAAAAAAATAAAACTGACTTCAAAAAATTAAATGAAACAAATAAAATACACTAACATGTTTAAAATAAATATTATCTTATTTAGTTACAACTAAACGACGAAATATTAACATGAAATTACGTTTTGAAGTCAGTGCCAAACAATATACCTTTTATGAATCGCACTCGACGGATCTTAGTACGTTTGTGCGGGTACGCTCGCTTATAGGTATAGTTTCTTTGGCACCGACTTCAAAAAGTAATTTCATGTTAATATTTCGTCGTTTAGTTGTAACTAAATATGATAATAATTATTTTATACCTTTTAGTGTATTTTATTTGTTGCATTTAATTTTTCGAAGTCGGTTTTATTTTTTCTTAAAAATTATTTTTATTTTTCTCTTTTTAGCGATGTTATTAATATTGATTATATCATCAGAACTTGACCAAATTAATATGGCACCATCCCTAAGATACCCCCTTTCCAATAAAAAAAGAATCATCGAAATCGGTTCATAAACAAAGAGGTTAGGCCTGAACAAACCTAACAAAAAAAGGCTAATACCAATGAAAAAAAACGGGACCAATCGGAAGCTAGACTGAACCAGATGCAAATTTTTTTTGAAAATCGGTTCACAATTGGCTGAGATATGAGGTAACATAGACACATAAAAAAATGAATCGAATAAAGAACCTCCTCCTTTTTTTGAAGTCGGTTAAAAATAAGCCTTTATCTTCTTAATTAAAAATATAAAATAGTATTTTTGGAATTATTAAATTTTTATTCTTTAATTTAATTTCTTAAGAATTTGATAATCATTATCAATATTGGAAAGAAAATGTTTTCGTCAGAGTATAGAATTATCTAGAAGCGCAAATTTACTTGAAATATAAAATCATCGATTTCAGGGCATTTGAACCGATCGCTGTTTATACACATACATTCTTAATTTCTTCTAAAATATCAAATTATTTATTCATTTTATTAGAATCTTAACTTTCCAACTGATTTAATAAAAAAAAAATTAAAACTTAAATATAAGTACTCATTCGAAACTCTTTATCTTAAATAATTTCAAGGGTAATTATTTGATTGAAATTAAATAAATTAAATTAAAATTTTATTTTTTAAATATATATAATATTTAATTTTATTTAACGCTCACGGATCGTCTATTCTATAATTTTAAATGTATTAAATTGAAACATTTTCGTAGAATATTCTATATCTAGATGAGATACAAGTGTATTTATTAATTGGGTTTTATTTTTATTTTTCTAGTAATGTGTCGGCTCGAGTGTTTGATTAATATCTCCCTACGTAGTCCACGTGAGGAGGCTCCTTCATTCGACCCTTCGAGGTATGTATCTCTATCTAGATATTTAACATACTAATTTAATTTTCTAATTATATTTTTTCATTAGATCAGCACTTCTTAAACATTTTTATTCGCGATCCTGATTATATATTTAATAATATAAAATATTATAATATAATTAAACATTCTTGTTTAATGTTTCGTACATGATAAAACATCTGAATTCTGGGCTTCTAGTGATTATTATTAGGTTGATGCATAATTATGGAACGTTTGTATTGGCGCGTTTTTCTTTAGCCAAAAATGGCGTTTTGTTTATTTTTTTATAAAAACAATCTTCTCTATTTATAGTTAATAAAAATGCGTGTCGAAAACCATATTCATATTCGTCATATTATGCTCTACCACTACGAGAAAGGATGGAAGGCAGCACAGTCATTTCGCGATCCCAACGAACTTTTTGGCGAAGGAACAATTACTGATAGTCCAGTACGGAAGTGGTTTGCCCGTTTCAAATCAGGTGACAGATACTTTTTTTCGTTTGATGTTTTTGAAGAGAAGCCAAGATTCATCCCCAGTGACAAGATTCTTCAAAAATGGGGTTTGTTGGTTTCGTTGCAGCAAATCGGTAAAAATTCGAACGCGATCAGCCTTGTTGTTGTCGGAGAGTTCGTGGGGGACCCATCCAGCCAATTTCCATACCTTGCCAAGCTTTTTGAGGCGTCGAACGATCGTTGATTGGTCGACATTGAAGTCTGCAGCCTGCATTCGTGTTGTAAGGCTTTCATCCTCTTCCACGGCTGTCAGAAGTGCCTGATCATCAAAATCCGATGGCCGACCTCTTCCTTCTTTATCCTCCAAACTAGTGTCACCTGATTTGAAACGGGCAAACCACTTCCGTACTGCACTATCAGTAATTGTTCCTTCGCCAAAAAGTTCGTTGAGATCGCGAAATGACTGTGTTGCCTTCCATCCTTTCTCGTAGTGGTAGAGCATAATATGACGAATATGAATATGGTTTTCGACACGCATTTTTATTAACTATAAATAGAGAAGATTGTTTTTATAAAAAATATAAACAAAACGCCATTTTTGGCTAAAGAAAAACGCGCCAATACAAACGTTCCATAATTATGCATCAACCTAATATCATTTGCGAAATATATCATTCAAAAGATGTGTGTAGACTTTTGATTTGATTAATTAAGTAAAAAATTAGATTAAAATCTTTACAAGGGATTCCATGTGAAAATGAGCTCGTTAATTCAAATCAAGAAATGAGTGTGATTTGTTTCTATTGTTCTGTATTATTTTTTAACTTTTATCTTTTCATTCTATTTTTCTTTTTACCCAAATTACTTTTATTGCAACAACCAGCTTAATTCACATTATTCATTTAAATCTTATAAATCTATAAAAAGTTATTTTTGTATCGATTATAGTCGAAAGTTATTTTTGTTTCGATTATAATCGCTGTAAGTTGTCACGTAATGGAGCTCACGAGTTTGGTGAAACAGGCTAATCGTATATTCAAAAGTTGTTTTTGCTTCGGTTTTTCGAAATTTCAGAAAAAAACGACTAAAAGTATTAAAAAAAAAAAAAAAAAAAAAATTGAGCTAAATCACAGGTTTTGGTCTACGAAAAAGCCCTGTATTTTTTTATAATGATATTGATACGAGAAGAAGTTACACCAAAAATGTACAACCTCTGTAGACCACAGTGGACTCTTGTATCGTGAAAATAAGAAGAGATTTAGGGATTGGCTCGGAGTCGAAGGTATCCGTGATGCGGGTCTTGAAAGACTGAGGGTGTTATATGTTAGGTATATAGCTTGGAAGACTGTCAGTGGAAGAGTTCCAGTTTCTAGAGGTCATAGGGATAAACGAATTGGCGAATGCGTTTGTTCGGTTAGTATTCAATTTATGTATAATGAACAATGAAAAAATATATATTTTAAGAGATAGTGAATAGAGTGAGATAGTTTTGTAATAAATTCTAAAAACAAAATCTTTTCAATTAAATAAATTTTGTGTTAACTCCTGAAAACAATGAGACTATAAAAAATGAAATTTCATATTTTTTTTAAAGGACTCATAGGGAGTTAGACAAGAATTTAAATCAAACGCAAAGTTTCTTAATTAAATAGGCCAAACGTTTCGTCATTGATTAGCGCCTTTCCCTCAGTGGCTCATTTGACAAACTTATTTGTCAGGTGTTCTAACTATAGGAAAAAAACATTTTTAAAGGGTATGTCTTTAAAAATGTTTTTCTTATAGTTAGAACTCCTGACAAGACATACCCTATAAAAATGTTTTTCCTTATAATTAGAACTCCTGACAAATAATTTTATCAATTGAGCTTCTGAGGAAGCCACTAATCAGTTTGTTCAATTTAATTAAGAAACTTTCCGTTTGATTTAAATTCTTGTCCAACTCTCTAAGATCCTTTTAAAGATTTTATTATGGATACGAACAATGAAATATTCGTATTTATTTTTTACATATTGAAATAATGACTGATTAAATGTTGGATGAAAAGAACCCAAAATAAGTGGAAGGGGTTTTGAAAAATTTAAATAAATAAATTTTCAAATCAAGAAGCCTAATCTTTACTATAAAATGATTATATTAATATAAGAGATGTGAATATTTCTTAGGGAGTATTATCAGTATACATTGCTAGACATTCTGATCGATCTGAGATAAATTTTTCATAGATTTCATATATTTATTTGTTTGTTTGTTTTGAATGTATTTGCCATCCTTACCTGTCTATTTCCATTTCTGCTTCGAACTCTTCAGTGTGTTTTTGTTTATTGTCCAACAGAAGAGCTTCCATTGCTCCTTGATTTCGTTCTAAACTTGCAATAATTGCTTCGCTGAAAAATAATAAAAAAAAATTAAAAAAATATGTAGATATGAAATAAAAATTCAATCAAGTATGAAAGTAAATAATAATTTTTTCTTGTTTAATATTCAATCAAACATCCATATGTTTATACAGTAATGGTCTTTTTTTGCTTGCAACCTGATACTTGTCTTCTAAAAAAACTTGCTTTAAAGTTTTACACTACAAAAGTTGTCGCTTGTTTCTTTCATGATGACATTTTCTTTGAGAAATTTTTAAGCTCCTCTTTCTAGTAAACTATCATTCTGAGAGAATTAATTTTAACTTAATTTTTTGTAGAGAATATAAAACAAAATTATATTTTACTTTTTTGAAATAACAGTTTAATCTATAGGCACAATAAAAATAAATAATCACTTCAAATTAATTAAAAGAGGACTGTAAATAAACTACAGGACTTTAATTATTATCAGTTTGGAGAAAATTTACAATTTACAAAATAATCCCAAATCCAATTCAGTATCTATAAATGTATTTTTTCCAAAAATTATTTTATAGACTCAATAAACTTGTACATTTTATCTGGATCACGTAATTTTTGCATTTGTTTTTACCATAACTGTACAACTGTACCTATGTTCTTAGTATAGAGTAGTCTAGGAGCTAGATTATTTTGGGTTGAATTTGTAAACAGTGTACGCCAAATCTAAATTCAGTCCTAGCGGATAAATGGTCATAATTTGACAAAATTACGACATTTCCATGCTTTTTAAATAAAAAACTACCAATGTAGAGAGCTAACATTTCAAGTTGTATTTATTAACAATTTATTTATGGGAACATTTTTTAAATTCAAAGATTTTCAGTTAAGAGATAAAATAAATTTTGTTCTCCTACGAAACATAACGAAATATAATTATGTATTGGTGTTATAATACCTTGGGTATTCGTCGACTTCGAGGCACATATTGTTCGCAAATGGCTTACAAAACATCGGATCTTCGGTTTGTCCTTTAGTGTTAAGTGGTCGATTAGATTTCGTTGATGTCAAAGTCGTTGATGTTTGAAGAGGAGGAGGAGGAGGGTGTAAGTCTAGGAAAAAAATATAAATCAAATTACAACATCTTTCTTTTTTATTAAATTTGATTTTTTGATATTTCTTTTGTCTGTACATTGTTACCATATCTAACAAATAATTGTTCTTAATTCAAATATGGTTCAATAAAGTAAAAATTTATAGTCCAAGAGCTGGTGACACATTTTTGAGTACGGATTTGACCCAACTAGAAATAATGCGTAATAGTACCGTCTATGATAGTTGTACAAGGAATGGCCAGTCTGGCTGGTCTAAGCAGGTGGACCAGGTACTGCGCATGGTGTGAGTGCGGTAAAAAGAATAGCATGATGCTATTTTTTTGCATGTTGTAAAAATACACTTTGGGTGGTCTGGTTCCACGTCCCACCACTCAAATGGTCTGGGGTGAATATATTATGTTTATAATTGACTATAAATTATAATTTTTATAATTTCATTGTGGGTCAAAAATATTTTTTAACACATATGTATTTTTTACCGCACTCACACCATGCGCAGTACCTGATCCACCTGCTTAGACCAGCCAGACCGGCCATTCCTTGTACAACTATCATAGACGGTACTATTACGCATTATTTCTAGTTGGGTCAAATCCGTACTCAAAAATGTGTCACCAGCCCTTGGACTATTATATGAACATTTGAACAGCGACAAAGAAAAAAATGCACAACTTATGTTATTGAAAATAGAGAATATCTAAAGCTAAAACGACTTAATTTTCAAGAATAAATTTTTCTTTTACCATACTTATGAGTGTTATAGAATCATACAATAAATAATTGGTAATTTTTCCAAAAATAACTCTAAACGGTTAAACCCTATATTTTGATAAAAAAAAAGTGAAATTACACCATTAAGGCCTACAAAAAAGCATTATCGATAAAATAATGATTAAAAAAAATAATAATTTTGTGAATGATTGGTGAAAATTTGTCTGCGCTCTACCTCAAAACCAATAAGAATATCAAAATGAAATTTCCTATTTAGTTGTTTAATATAGACTTTTGAGCTTATTAGATTTTGGTTGAAATCAAAACACGCACACTTGATGTTTATTCTTAACATTATTTAAGTTGAAACTATTTTGTTTGCAAAACTTTTAAGAAGTTCCTGTTGCTTATGCAACCAAGTTGACATAGTAGCATAGAACACCTCTATCCTCTAGGCTCTTTTTATAGTTAACTAACTCACTTTCGCACTAAGACAATTATTACTTTTTCTTATATTTACTTTCTTAAAATTCTCACTTCCTAAGTCCTTCTTATATACTATACGAGATACATATATAATATACTATATATATATTAGCTGCGAAGCCAGCCTTCGGCGGACCTCTTACTTACCAAGGACCTTCGCTCCTTCTCCGCCCCTCGCCCCGTTCACTCTCCCCCCCCTCCGAACTCTCTCCACCCCACCTGCCCTATCCTTGTCGCCCTGAACCCCTCACCCTCAATCACACTTCACCTCCACGAAACTTATCCCCCCTCCGATCACTCTCCTCCTAGAACCTCTTTCCTACAAACACCCTTCACACCACCATACCTATACACTCACTCTAAATATTTCCCCTCTCCACCTCCGATCACTCTCCACCCCAACAACCCTATCTTCTCTCTCTGGGCTAGAATTTAAAAAAACGGATCTAAACTGTAATTTGAAAAAGATATCTATACACCAAATATGAGCTCATTAACTTGGAAAACAGAAGTGCTTTGTGCTTAAAATCCCCAAAATCAATCATTTCCCATTTTTCAGTTCAGGGGTCAATTTTTGAAAAAACGAAAAAATCCTCCTAGATATTTAAAAAATAGACCTAAGTATCAAAATTGAATGCTAATTCTTAAGAACTCGAGGAGATAGAACATTTTTAAAATTTCAAAAATTTATCCCAAACTGACTATAGTGCCCTTTCAGGGGTAAATAGTAAAAATACTCAAATTTATTTTTTTATATATTACTTCACCTTTCTAATCTAAAATCATATCGATATCTTTTCTGATTTAAGATTTAAGATCATCAAAAACTCCAAAAACACATTTTAAAGCCCTTCCCCCTTTAAGCTTCGAATTTCAAAAACCCGTTCTTGTGGCTATCCATGTCATTATAGTAGGAATACACTCTCAAAATTTCAGCCCTATAGGTCCAGCGGTTTGGCCTGTGCGCTGTCTGTCGCCATGTTAGGGAGCTGTTTTATATGCATATTAATATTATATATTATACATATATAAATTCAAATTTCTTCAACTTTAATCATTTTAGCTTTTGTTGTGGCGAAAAATCATTTCACTATTTAAATACACTATTAATACTAGCTAGTTAATAAAGACTGCTATATATTAAAATTAATTATAAGACAGTTATGTAAAATTCTTATAGTTTTATAATTTAAATGATTAAAAAAACATACTTAATAACTTATCAGGAAGACTGTTTCTTCTGTTGAGCCCGGGAGGTCGAAATGAAGTGGTACGATATCTCGGTCGATTTGGGTGCATCGGTGGTTTAGGACCTCTTCGATAATAGCCCTCGCGGAAATATCTCAAGCCCTGAGCCTAGAAGAGAAACATTTGTTTAAATTTAATTTGATATTAAGTCATGTTTATAAATTATTATTTGAAGGTTTCGATCTAATTAATCTTCCATAAACTGATGAATTTTCGTGTGGATTACGCAGAATAGAGGCACTATAAGCCCGAAATAAAATTATAATTTGATGGCTTTTGAATTATACGATTTCAGTGTATTATACTACAATCCTACGATATTAAATAGAAAATTCAAAAAGGAATTTCATATATTCTGATTAGAAATCATTATAAATTAAAGAATCAATAAAAATGCGCAATTCATTAAGTTAATTAATTAACTTCAACCAATTCCAACTAATGAACTCTTTACAATGATACGAGTATCTAAACCTCAAAAATAAAAAAATAAATATTTTTTTATTGTTGACCAGACAAAAATTTGTCTCTCCCAAAATGATCATGCTATTAAAATTTTAATTTAATTTTTGATTTCCGGTAAACAAATTCATGTTTGTATAGTATTTAGTTTACAAACTCCAATACTTTGACAGACAGATTTAAGGACATCGAAGAAAAAATTATAGGGTCCTGTTTTTCATTCATTCGAATCTCTAATAAAGAGGGATTCGAAACACATCATCTCATATCATATTTTTATAATTACTTATTTATATATTAAATATTGCTGTTAATATCTAATGCTTAATTTAAAAACCAAACTTTATTTGTATAGGAAAATATATAATACTAAATATAGAGTTTTGTATAATAATAAAACTTAATCAAGATGAGAGTTAGGTTTCACAAAAAAAAGAAAATTGAGTTTTGAATTCGATATATTTCGGGGTGAGCCCATCACCAGGAGTCAGAGAAACCTACCGCGCATCTTGCTCAAGTTTTATTATTATATTAAAATGTTTCATCTAGAACCAACACCTAACTTCATAAAAGTTATAGAGTTTTGTATCCACTAAACATCATGAAACGTACTTCTAGCGAATAAGCTAGAACTAAACTATTTATTAAATAATTTGAAAAAAAAATATTGTTACGATTATTCTACAAATAAATATTTTAATATATAATTGATGAATAAGCGTCAATAATAATCTTAATAATGTAAAACCTAATTGAGAAGGGTTTTTTAAAATAGAATAAATAACCAATGGACTTTAAAAAGTAAGTATTTAATTCCAGAAATTTTATAGTTTAAAATGTTGTTCTAGTCATGTTAATTATGATTATGATTGAAAGGTCTAGTAACCTTCTTTTGAGTGAGCGGTTGCTCAAATTAGGATACATTTTGTCAAAATTTCCCAAAAACGATTCAATTGATTTTGATAAATAAAAAAAAATGGGAGAATTCAGTTACACAATGTCTTCAAAAAAGCTTTTTTATCCGTATTGAGTCGTTTTTGAGAAATTTTGAAACCCTACTTTAAATATCCACCAGGGAGCCAGATTGTCCGAGAGTGTAGGGTCTTCGATTACAGAGCAGAGTTCAAGCTACACACTCTGCACACTACAAAAATTTGTCTCGCTATAATCTGATCCCTACACCAATTTTCGCCAAACACACACACAAATTCAACACGTATTATAAAATAATATAAAAAAATCACATTGTATCTGGTTAATGGGGCTTTTTCCCCCCAAGTCATAAAAAAGTATCCACCCATGATAAACGCCCCATGCTTCTAATCATTTGGTTCATTAATTAACATGACTTTAAATGAATTTTAATCTATACTATTTCTGGAATGAAATACTTACCATTTTAAGTCCACTTCTTAGAGTAGTACCTCGACAATATCGTTTCGCATAGCGCGTCCTGATGCGGCAGCTCCGCGGAACATATTGGCGATATCCCAACTGATTGGCAACATGAGAGACGCCGTGATGTTACGTCGCCTATCTTCATCATCCCCTAAACATAAAAATAATAGTATTTTATTTAACATAATATTAGATTATTTAATCCACTTTCATTGTTCAAGTTAGTTCATAAAACAGTGAATTCCTATTTTGGAATCTAACAAAGATGTATCTTGAATAACTTATAGTCTAAGATCTCGACTTAAGTCCGACACCTCTCATCCTTTTACCTGATTAAATAATTTTTTTTACAATAAAATGTATATATAAACAAAGCCTGGGATGATTGCCACCCCATATCCTGGCAAGGCTATTTTTAATAACAAAATATTTTATTAATTTTTTGGGATAACTACCCTCATTCTTTTCTTAATAAATTTAGTAGTAGTTACTTTGCTGAAGACAGACCAATAATAATAGTAATAATCAAAACGTCAGAAATGTAGAATGGGTTATTCCTAGAGTATTAGATGAAAGTCGATGGTCATTTTTTTATTTTTAAGTCGATTCCTCTATGTCCTCAGCAAAGGTAACGGATAAAAAACAACTCAGTTGCTATGGTTATTTATAACATTTCCTACCAAATTTTTAACATTTCATAAAGAGAGAAGTCTATCCATTCTTAATTAACCAAGGTCAAATGAGCTATATTAAACAAATCAAATGAATAAATTTTAAAGAATTTAAAAAAGTACCTACTATCTTCCTCTAGGGTAAAGTACTTTAAAATATAATTTTACTAAAAACTTTATTTAACCTTTTTTCTGATCCCTAAGGTACTTAATCAAAATATTAAATCTCATTAAGTCCTTTTCAAGATATTTAGAAAAAACTAAAAAAATATTGAGACTTTAAATCGTGGCAACCATTAGACTTGCGACGATTTGAAAAGGCAACCGCATACCATTGGGTTCGCAATAAAATTATCTACTTTTTCATATTTAATTGATTAGGAAAAAGAATGAGGAGAAATTACTCATACTAGTTCACCTGTTTAGACCTGGTTGTCCGGTATTCTTGCCAGGAAAAAGGTATGCAATCGTGTGGCATTTTCTATATGTTTTTTGCTTTCCATTGATACTAAATTTATTAAGAAAAGGAATGATGGTAACTATCCAAAAAATTTAATAAAATATTTTTTAATTAAAAATAGCCTTGCAAGGATATCGGGTGGCAATCACCCCAGAGTTTAGTTTATCTATAGTTTTTATTGTAAAAAATATATTTAATTAGGTAAAAGGATGCCGGGTGTCAGACTTAAGTCGGGATCTTGTATTATTAGTATATTAATAATTTTAATAATCAATTAGAGATCAAGGCGCAAGGTAGTACAGCAACCAAAACTCTACCAGTGTCTATATATATATATATATCATGAAGCATCTTTAGACTAACTTGTTGGCTACCTACATAAACTACTCTTCGCATTAAGCTACTGATATGAAAATTTTATATGTCTTTAAGATATATTTCATCATCCCTCTGAAAATTTTAAGTTTTAGCCTCACATTATTTGGAAGATAGAGTTGCTGGAAAATCGTAAATTTTGAAACTTGCTAACTTATTGATTAATTATCAAAAACTCTATGGTTTCTGTTGAAATTTGATACAGATATTGATCTTAATAAGTTACAGATAAAAGAAAAAATTTGAAAACACAAATTTTGACCTCTTAGAAAATAATTGAGAGTTCTAAAGAACAATTCCAGCAAAAGAAGTTGACACATAAGTAGCTTCCCCTTTCACGACTTATTCTACGGGTCTTCATTCAATAGAACAAACAACTTTATAAAAATTATTGACATCTCACTGAAAACATAAATATGAAAAAATAAACCGAATTCTCTCCTAGCCATTTTTCCTTCTTTCTATAGAGATTCCGTTCTTTCCTTATGGGTCGCTCTCTACAACTTGAGAACCACTGCATTTAGGGTCGGTTGTATGTCGCAAAGTAAATGCTTTTTACCACTAACACAGGGTAGATGGTAAATGGGGGGACTGGGATGGCCAATCAGATGCCTGACTGTCAGTGCCTGGCATTTGATTGGCCATCCCAGTCCCTCCATTTACCATCTACCATTTGGTAGTGGTAAAAAGCATTTACTTTGCGACATACAACCGGCCCTAGTGTAGATTGACTAACAACAAGATAACTAGCCTTGACTACAAAAGATATAATAATGGTTCGGAAGAACTTGTATACGGTATATCTAAATTCTTTCCTCGAACTTTCTTTACTCTCTCTTAAATATATCACTCTTTATATTTAAATGGGTTTTTTTACTCATTCTAGATCAAGGTCATCATATAACGAATAATAATGATGACTTCTTACTTTCCTGTTATGTTTTGAATTCGTTTGTAGAAGGGAACCTTTCAAATTGTGGTTAGCATCATTATAACTGGATAGCCGGTATAATATCTTTATAAAAATGTTTGATATTTTTTTTCATTTTTAGTTATTATTGCATCAAACAAGTCTTAGGACTGATTACCCTAAAATGATGATTGGTCTCTATTAAAACAAATAGATATTGATTAGAATTCAGGAAGTCGCAATCTATATGGACCTATCCATAGTCATTTTGTAGCTCCGTTTGTCTTTGGTTTATTACAGACTACTTTTAATTTATTTTAGGACCACGAAAAATTTTAAAATTTCTAACGAGAACTCCATGATTAAACATTTTTATTTTTAATTTATTTTTGCTTATTGAGTTTAAACGAGGAGAAAATTAATTTAAACCATAATTTTTTTTGTCTCTATCTGAATTCCGATACCCACGCAAGTACGAAAAGTAGTAACAAGTTTGTTCTAGAGTCAAAATATTTCTATTTTTTTATTTTTCAATAAGGAGAACTGATTAGAATTCGGGCTCTTTAAGAAATTCTTGTTAAAAAAAATCTTTAAATGATTTTATTAGGAGATTTTCAGCCTTTCTCATAATAAAGGAATAAACGTACCAAAACAAATTTTTAAAGTTTTTAATTGATTAAATTAATCATTTCATTTATTTTAAACACCCTAATAGCTTAGTACAAATAATTATTGATGTTTATTATTTATGTTTTTAATTATAATTATAACGACGTAATGGAAATTTTTGTGCCCCGGGACCACAGATTAGCCCTCGCCAAAAATGAAAATAATATTGTCTAATATGTTGTTCCCTCCTCGCTTGGGAATATTTTGGCACTTGCTTGTTGCCCTGGGGTTAGTTACAGCTTTGATTGTTTTTATTAAAAATAAGAAATTAAATTAATTAAATAAATATATTTTTTATTATATTTAAATTCATTAGTAGGGCGAATTTAACCCTAACAGGCTGTAATAGCTCACCCTGTCCCCGACAATCTGAAAAATTTGTGGAGAGCGTACCGAGCATTCAAAAAAACTTTTTTTCATTAGCTCTTTATAACCTCAAATATATACAATCTTTAAAATAAAATTTACCTTTTTTTATCTTAATTATTTTTAGTAAAATAATTAAATTAATATGATTAGTATTACTTAATTACCAAGTTTAACAGGTTACTTAGTTTAAAAATAATCCGTTTAAGACAATTAGTAATTATTTTTTTTATCTTTCAACTTAACATAGAAAAGACATTTATCCATTCGCTTATCCCTCTCTCTTTTCCTTTATTCCGTGTTGATTTCATCTTGTGGTGTTATTTAAGAATCGCGAAAACAAACGCAAGTCATTCAATCGATTCGATAATCATTCACGAAACAAACAAAAGTTCTTATATAATATTAAGTATGTGTGTCAAAATTTTTTTATGAAAATACTGCATCTTTTTATATAACCGTTTGGTGTTGGATTTTTCATTGACGAATCAGGACGCAATCCAAATACCAAAGTCATTCCCCGAGCGAAAGCCACACGTCCGTCGTTCAGAGAGAGGGAAAGAAAGGGCTGTGTCCTTTGGCCCCATTTGGCCGTATCTGACCATATCTTTTTCTTGGAATACAATATATGGGTTTCTTCAGAGATTTTCATCAAGATTGATGAGACAAACATTGAAGTTACCATAGAATAAAATTGCATTGTAAGAAATATAATAATTAGACTACGAATTCAAATTGCTCACCATAGTGATAGTCAATGAATTGTAGGGTTCGAACCCTACACGGTCCGGAGAAAAACCGTGGTCATTATTTTTTTAAAAATTATCATAATTTAATGTTTTTATATTGTACTATAAATATATTGTTGAAAAATATTAAACGATAAATTAAACGAATTCTAGTATATATCCGCCTGCTTTAGTATACACCAATACCTCACTTTGCGTCGGGGTTACGTTCCAAAAAACACGACGCAAATTGAAACGACGCAAAGTGAATTAAGATTTTCTATAGCAAACCATGTAAAGATCGAAGATAGGTTCCAGGGTTACGAAAATACTACTTTTTAAAAAGAAAATTGAACAAAGTAAACATTTAAAAAACAAAAAATAGTGATAGTTTTTTTGTATTTTTGGTAATTCTACCAGCAGCGCCCTTTCCACTCATTTAGCTAAAAAAATTACAAGTGTATGTAAAAAAAATAATATAACTCTGCCAATAAATAAATTGGAAAAATATTTACCTTTTTTGTAACCAGAAACAACCCGTAAAAATTTATAAAAATTTATTATTATCTTTTAAAAAAAGCACAACACACTAATTGAAACGTTACAAAAAGCACAACACACTACATAATTGAAACTGAACTCTAAAATTAGCAAAACAAAGTGAAAATAAAACTGTATTAAAATTGTGTTGATTTTCAGTTAGAAAGGGAATCCCCGAGTTTTGATGGCATGACTCAATTAGAAACAAAAGTGGTGCCATGTTTTAGAAAAAAAAGAAAATTTCAAAAAAAATAATTAAAGACTCGAACCCAAAACAACGCAACCTCGAAAATCTAACGACGCACAGTGAAAAATAGTACTAATTAAGCAGCGACGCAACTTCGAAAAAACGCAAAACGAAACGACGCAAAGCGAGGTATTAGGTAATTAGGTAATATTAGGTAATTATATATTAATATTAATATATATTATATTAATATTAGGTTATTATAATATTAGGTAATTAGCAAGTTATCAGGAAAGATGCGATCGATAAAAATACTAAAAAACAATGTATAGACTCGGGTTTATTTTAAACCTTCTTCACTACAACTGGAAATTAAAAAATAATGGTATATAGGTAAATGAAAAGATATAATACAGTTGAAATTATATAAAAATTCTTCTCATGCTTAGATTAAGTAACATATTACTGTTTCGGAATTTCAAAACTTTTCGTTCGTTCAGATAGACATCTACGAGATGAAATTTATTCAACTTCATTATTTTACTTTGGTAAATTAAGACAAAATATAATCCTTTCATATGTTGTTTAACTTCTGGAATATAAATAATTTTTAATAAAAAAATTGAAAAAAACTAACTCTTTATGTTAACACTTCAAAAAAATGTCGTTACCAAATCTCTATAGAATAAAGTTCAGGGTCAGATCTAGGGGGGGGGAGCAAAGGGGGCAAATTTTAAGAAGCAGCACATTTTGGGAAACGGGAAATTTTTTTTAATTTAGCAGAAATTTTTTTCTATTTAGCATTGGGGATAGTAGGAGAGGTGGCAACTTGTATTACTATGTTTCGTATGCCTGCTTATATCTATATACCGAGGGGTGAAGGGCGAATGGAATTAGGTGTACACTTCTTTGAAATTATTTTGGAATTCATTAGACAATGCCCCTTCATCTATTGTCTTCTACTTGGAAATGAAAGTGGAAGTGGGAGTAGGTGTACACGATATTAGGTCGCGGTTCACCCCTCGACTTATACTAATACGTATATAAAATTCTTACGTGTGGTAGGAGATATTCTAAAAATATGAGAGAAGAAATGTTTTATTAAAAATGTATTCTTTCTCAAATGAATAGGCCCAAGATATGAAAACATCGTTGGATAAACCTGGTGGTTCGGAGGTGACATGGGGTGTGTTGTCCGATGATACAGAGAGGTAATCAGAAGATGAAGCAGGCATTATTAAATCAGTAAGTACAAGCCCACTGGAGAATGTTGTTCATATATTTCGGTGAGTAAAAGAAGGTGATAAAAAGAGTTTGGTGTGGAAGGATAAGTGTTAGTTAGAACGATGCCATTTAAGAATAAAGTGACCTCCGTAAAAATGCGAAGGGAAATAGAGTGAGGGGAGGAAAAACATGAATGAGGAAGACGAGCTGCAGGTTGCGAGGAAAGGAAGAAGAAATATATGAGCTTATATACAAGTGTGACCAATTAAAACATAAGATAAAAAAACCAAGATAATGTAAAGGGATTTTAGGAGAGTTTACTTGCCAGGGTAAACGGATATTAGGCTTTTTTAAACAATAAAGATTCAAATCTTTTCTTATGTGGATCCCTTTATATTGAATTAATTTTGCCTGGTTTCCTTAAAAACTGTTAAAAAATCAAGATCTAAAAGAATGGATAAGATATGTAAATTGCACAGATTGGACAAAAAATCTTAGAAGAAAATGATTAAATAAATTATGTGTACCATATGTGGTGGAGAGAGTGGGAGGCGAAGAACAATTGAAAAATAAATTTTTAAATTATTACAACGTTACACGTGTTAATGGTCGAAACGACGAATATGTATAATGTAAAATATGTATAATAATGTATGTAAATGTCCTAAACCTTAAAAAAGAAAAAGGACAAAACCAATAAATAAAATAAAAAAGTTCTCCGCTTCCGTAAAATCGCCACTGTTTCTATGTATACCCTAATAAGTCGAATTGATAATCAATTTTAAACCACCAATACTTTCGAAACGTTCCAATATAAAATTTTTAATACATTTTTTGCTTAGAGACGTTAATAGGTATTAAATAAATTTATATATCAAAAGATGTGATCCACTTAGCTACAATCCCACGTCATTTTGCGTATAGCCCGCTAGACATTCGGACGGATCCGGCTATACGCAAAATGACGTTGGATTGTAGCTACAGTAGATCACATCTTTTTTCTCTTGGTCCAGACTTAAGACTCCACAGACTTCAATAGCATAATCCGCAGTGGTCTCGTGATAAAATATCTTTTTCAAATAAGCGCGGTCGAAACAATTCTCATTGATATATAAATTTATTTAAAATCATTATTTCAAGTTAGAAATATATAAGTTCAAATATTATTTTCACTCAATATTTGACAAAAATTCCCTAAAGTTGATTCGTGATCGAATCAAATGTAGAAAACATTCGGTTAATAGGTATTGCATCCAGGAAGAATAAGTTGTGCTTGGTGTCGATGACTCCGATACAACGAGGGTAATATAAGAGAAAATAAATAAATAATGACAATATAAAAGAAAGCGGGTGTCCTAGCTCTATTCAATAGTGCATCTAAACAAAAGATTATAATATGTAAAGAATTATAACGGCAGTCATATGAATATCATTTCAATAATTTTTAATTAATCTGTACATGTGATGACTAATAAAATTTATATTTTAAATGAGAGAATTAAATAATTAATAGTGAATTGATGATTTCTTATAATTCGAAATATTCTATTTATTGGTTATATGAAGCATTATTCCTGTTTGATTCATTGGTGATATTGAAAATGAAAATACATAGTAAGTAAAGTAATATTTCCATACAGAATCGGAAATGCCTTCATATAGACATATTGTATATATTTAATGTGGTAAGAATGAGGACCAAGAAGAAAATTAATTTCAAAACACAGTTTGAGGAAAAAATAAAAACTTTTCAAGACTCGGTATAATCTCTGGCTAGAACTTTCCTAGTAATAAATTTAAATATAATAAACTATTAGAAATTTATATACCTAATGGTTCAAATTTCCGATAGTAATAATTTAGTAAGGGTTTAAATAAGAGACGTGCTCAGTTTTCATTTATTTCTTTTTATTTATGAAATAAATGAAATTTAAAATTTAAACCTTTACTAAATTAATACAACTACAGCTATAAAGAATTCCTAAAATAAATTAAATGTAATGAATAAATTATGTTTGTTCCTAACATAAAATATTAATAATATTATTTCTTACTGCAAACAAGTATTGACGTATAAAGGCCATTTTTGAAAAAATAAATATCAATCTATATCCAAACGCCTCCCACTCGACCGCAAACCCAAAGGTCGAAAATCATTTTCTTCTTCACTCCAGGGCGCAACCACAATGAGGCCAATTATAAATTAATTTAAATTAGAGAACCCGGCTGATCCTTTTGTCTATAATATAAAAATCTTTTCTTCGTTCTCTAATTTACATAAATATTAATGTTTTTACAAAAAAGAAATTATGCGCCACTTGCATTATCTTTCCAGATGATTGTTAAAGAAATATTTTTGTTAAGATCTATACATTATATTGAAATAAAATCATAAATATTTATTAATCATTTACATATTTAAAATTAAATTTTAAATTGTAATCAAAGAGAATAAAGAACTTTTCTAATTAGTGATTATTTAAAAAAATTATGTTCTTTTGACCCGATTTCTCATTGTATAATATTGCTAATTTACAATAACACATTTTCCTACCTTCTTTGATGCCGAACATCTGCTGCACTGTGTCGAGACTCTCTTTGGTTCCAGCGCCATTTGAACGCAATGCTTGTGCAGTAAGTAACGCCGCAAGAGCCAATCTCTGCGGAGGAGACATGGATCGGATGATGGTCATTACTTCGCCCATTCGACGCTCCATACCAGGCTTTCGCATCGCTAACAGTAGTCCGTTGTAGAGTCGATCGTCCCGGGTTTTCGTTTCATTGTTTTCTGGGTCTTCTTCGCCTAGGTCATCAAGATCGTCCAGATTTTCGTCCTTCTCAAAATCACTCTGCTCGTCATCCCCAAAGTCATCTAAAGGCCTATCGTCATCATTATCATCTTCATATAGATTGTCATCCACCGCTTCTTCGTCATCATCTTTGGTCGAATCATCTTCACAACGTACTATGGCATGCAGAGATGCAAGCACAAGCAGCACCTGAAAATCGAAAATTATTTTAATTAAAGCTAATTTCAGAAAATAGTAAAAATTATAGGTGGCGCACAGCGGACTATGGCTCCAGTATTGAATCCAGTTTGATATATGTTTGTGTGTGTGTGTGTGTGTGTGTGTGTTTGGGTGTGTGTCTATTCCGATAACCACAATAAACAACAAGGACGGATTTATTTAATTAATGTCTGTGAAATTTCATCAATAATTTCTTTAAAAAAAAATAAAGCCGGCAAAAATTGCGATTCGGGCATGCAAACTGAGAGTTCCGTACTTTATATCTTTCAAAATGCTATGATATGAAATTCATATTTGTCGTTGATAAGGAAAGAATGTGGGAATTTGTGGAATTTTTGCTTAATTTAGAGTTACGCTATTTCTGAATGCCGACAGGTACAAAAATCACTTAAACATGGTTACATTGAAGCCTCTAACACCGTTATTTTAAAGTGAATTAAATCTAAAGTAAGTTAAGAAAATCTTTACAGCAATACCTCACACTTCATGATAAAAAATATTTGTATCGACATTAATACGGTCCCGTTTTACTTTTGAACGGAGCCATAAAATGTTATTGAATAAAGTTATAGCTTATAGCTTATTTAAGTGACTTGACTTATTTATTTAATGATTCAATAAATTATTCAAATATATTTAGTTGTTAACACGAATACCAATGTAACATCTGAGTTCCCGAAATAGAAATAAATGTTGGCAAAAACTGCTATAGCTATCATTGTCATACAAGCGTACACACTCTACTACAGTTATATTTTGAATTATGAGCAAATACTTAAGAACCTTTAATTGGCAGACAAGTTCAGTTTGAATGAATGAATGTATAATACAACGAACAGTATGTTGCATGAATTCGTCTTTGATACCCAAAGGTATTTGCCCGGTCATTCACTTTGTTTACATTTACAAAAATTAGAGGTCAGTTACTAATTTAGTATTTTTGATTGTATCTCTACATTATCATTATCATAATGATAATTTTTAATAGAACAGAAGCGTATTGTTCATCCATAAGTCAGGAAACTACACTTAATCATGGGGTAGATCAGTTTATTGGCTAGAAAGAATCCGGAAGAATAAATTGTCTAAAAAACTAAAATCCTGGCTAGGAAAAGTAGGCAGGGATTGCATTCCAGTATGACATGAATACAAATGACATTTGCCAGTAAGATACCTTGAGGGAAATTGAATTTCAAAATCTAGTGCTTGGAAACAATGTAAAATTTCCGAGTAGAGATGTCATTACGGGTTTACAGATAGATGGTAGATGAATGGATAATTGCAGCTAAATTGAAAAATATTATTTTGTGGTAAAAATTAGCGAAATAATGTTCACTCTATGAATAAGAAAATATTAACAATTTCTCCATTTAGTGTCGAATCGAAGAGTTACAGACTCTTTGGCACACAATACGACCTCACTCATAATAAATTAAACGAAATGAAAGTTAATGTATTATTAATTGAATGTAATGGAAGGCAAGGAGTAGGTAGTGAGGAAAGAAAAACACATATCAAATAAGGTGTAATTTATTGGAATCCTTCCTCCTTTCCTTTCAAACCGACGTTTATGAGGATTCTTCCCTCCTTCTTCAGGGTTTCAAGGGGTCAATGAAGAAAACAAATAAAATGCTTCCTTCCTCTCTCCACAGCAGTGTTTAAAACTTTTTCTTCCTTAGCAAAGGCATAGAAAAACAATTTTTTTCCTCCTTTTCTTAATTATATGCTCACTACCCCTGGGCTGCCTTCCATTACATTCAATTAAAAGTTCTACCAGTCCGTCTCTCTCCAGAGAAATTTCGTTGCAAATTAATATATTATTATTTTTTTTTTATTAGTGTATTAATTTTTTTAATGAAAAAAAATATTAGTAATAATTAAGGAAAATGTACAATAGGTATAAGTATTTTAAGAAAAGCTGAATAATCCCAAATTTTTATTACTTATAGACTTATACCATGGGGTTTATTGACAATTGTTTTAAAAGCATTTTGCTTTGTTTTTGTTTTGTTTTTCAAATTTCCTTCCAAGAGTCTAAAACAATTTGGATAAAAATAAAATATTTAAAGCATTTATAGATAAAAATATATCGGTGATCTGGCGATACAGCTACCTCCCCTCTCTCGACCATTTTAGGAAGCTGATTTTTACATTTATAGTTCCCTAATGCCTTAAAGATTATCTGTGCAAAATTTTGTGGAAATCAAACATATTTTTAATCCTATTCCTAATTTTTGATCCAATTTCGACGGAAATCTAATCAGCCCTTAAGCTCATTATAAAATATCTAAATATGAAATTTCGTTTTGATACCTTGATTGTTTTTAGTTAGAGCGTACACAGAATTTGAAAATTCACTTATGCACTCATTAACAGGCATTTTGATAAAATAAATAATATCTCTTGAAAATAAATTTTTTGATGTTCAATATAAAAATTTATTGAAAAGAGAAACTCCGTGAATTTGGTCAATTTTTTATTAAAATTCTTTCGTTTTTGAAATATTTTGAAAATACAAAGAAAAAGAAAAAAATTCATACACGATTACCATATTTCACCATACCACGTAAAGTAAAAAATGATCGAATAGGTACATTATTTTTTATACTTAATTTTCCTTTTACTGATAATTATAACACATTACAAATTTAAACGTACAGTATGAAATTATATAACTTTAGGCCAGTGCGAATGTTTCATGGTATTATTATGAGATAATAGTCTCATAAACAGAATAACATCATTTTTAAATTAACAATATAATTTTTAATTTTATTAATAGGACTTACTATTATAGTACCTAATGTTAAAGTTAATTCTATCTTAGAATTGTTATTTTCGTTTCTGAATTGTATAATTATCTTTTTTTGCTACGAGAAGTTTACTTCTGGTTGGATAGCGGTTAAAAAGTAATTTGCGAATCAAAAGGTGAGGTACTCACTTACCTACTTGTACCGACACGCTTAGATTTTCACATCTAAAGTTATTAATGATCTGTCACTTTTTCTATACTTCAAATGAAAGTAAATATATATAATAATTTAATATATAAGAATAGCTATCTTATTATAATAATATAGAATAGAAAAATTGTTTTATAATATTTATCCGAAATATATAACTTGTTCATCCGTTAAAAGCACATATTTGATTTTGCTAAATGTTGAAAATAATTTATAATGTCTAATAAGTAGAACAAAATTGAAGTAATTAGGACATTGAGAAAAGTAATATTATAAAAGTAAATTATTTCTTTACACTTTCTCGGAGATAATATTTATCCCTTGCAGGATTTTTGACACTTTTTAAGGCAGAAATTCACTCGTATACTACGGCAAGCATCAAACCTATTCTCTTGTTGAGTACAAATTAAAAAGTCCAAAAGTTTATTCAAGATTCAACCCTTTTTGTTTGACCTCTTAACTTGTCCAAATATTACAGTCCTTTCTCTTTTAATAGATACTAAACAGGAATATTTTTTACCATACGGAGTATGGGTATAGGCATAAAAATCATGAAGAAAAATTAAGTTTTTATACTATTTTTGTATCATTTTTTCCGAATATTTCAAAACGGATAAAACAATATTGATAAAAAAATTGAGCAAAATTCCGGTGTTATTGGCTACGGAAAGCCTCGAATAGTGAAGATCGAAAATATAATATTTAAAAAACTATTAATTATCTCAGGATTTGGATGGACTATATTCTTTATCGAAATAGATTAAGCATACTGGTCTTGTGGTAATGACTTTCAGAACTAGTCGAGTGTATCTATCCATTGCTTAGATGTTGAATTAGTTCACTTTAGTATGTTATAGGGGTGTTGATCATTCATATTTTGTAGAGAGCTGATTGATGTGTTTTTATGGGACATCCTATACCTATTAAAGATACATATATGTTCAAACTACATTATTAACCATTCGATTTCAATTTCTGCTCTTCGCACTTCATATTTTTTCATCACATTTATTATTACTAATTAATAAAGATCTTTAAAAAGAAAGATTTTATTTTCAACTTTTGTATTAGAATTATCTATTCGAGCGGGCGTGCACTGCCAGACAACCCTTTTTTACAGGAAGTAATTCGCGTCATTTTGATGCTTCTGTAACCTGTACATAGCTAGATTTTTATTCCTGAATGCTGGTCCATAACCTTTTTTTTTTATAATGATATTGATACAAGAAGAAGTTGCACCAAGAAGGTACAACCTCTGAAGTCCGTGGTGGATCCTTGTAACGTGAAGATAAGGGGAGATTTAGGGATTGGGTAGCAGTCGAAGGTATCTGTGGATGCTGGTCTTGAAAGATTGAATGTTATAAGTAGCTGGAAAGACGGTCGGGGGAAGAGAGTTCCAGTCTCTAGATGTCATAGGGATAAATGAATTGGCAAATGCGTTTGTTCGATTAGTATCTAGTTTAAGCGCGTAGGGGTGTTGAATTTTAGAAAATCGTGTATTTCGCGCAAATAAAGCCTTTGGTGGGATTATCGATTTTATTTCGTCAGAACAAAAGCCATGGTAATATCTATAAAAAAGGGAAAGGGCGGAGACAGATCTACGATGGGCTAGGGACTCGAGAGTGTCAGTTAATGTAGGATCGCCTATCAGTCTGATAGCTCGCCTCTGAATTGCATCTAAGGTATTAAGAGAATACTTGGAGACTCCTCTCCACAAATTCGAGCAATATTCAAGACAGGGGCGAATTTGAGCCTTGTATAATATAAGAAGTTGAGTGGGGGTGAAAAATCGTTTGGTTCGGAAAAGTAAGCCAAGCTTACATGCTGCAGCTTTTGCTATTGAGATAATATGGTCATTCCAAGAGAGGTCAGAACCTAAGGTGACACCTAACATTGATATTTTATTACGGAATTCCAATGAGCTCGAATCAAAGGAAATGTCTGGGGGTTCCTATCTGCGCGCCTAGAAATTAGGCATCATTGTGTTTTGCTAGCATTAAAGTTTACCAAATTGTGAGATCCCCATTTTTTAAGCATGCTTAAATCTGAATTTATTGAGGAGGCAAATGTTTGCGCGATTGTCTAGTAAGGATTGAGCGTTGTGGAGGGTGCTATCGTCAGCGTAACCTTAACTAAAGTAGGAAATTACGTATTTCTATTCCTTATACCATCCAAGTTAGAAGAAGAATTATAAGGATCGGAGCGCTAGAAGGGAAGAGGTGGTGGCCCTAAAAAACAATAACAAAAAATATAGCTTAATGTGTAAATAAATGCCAATTTTCAGGAAAATTAAACTAAAAATATGAAATCAATAAATATACATTTTATTCACGGTCGATGGCACCTTAGACGTTTACGGAAAACGGAACGCAGGATTTTTCTGAAAATTTTGCACCTTACATTTTCTTACCTGTTCTATAGATCTAAAATATTTTCAGCATTGCGACGTTTCGGCTTTTATCGAAAAGTCGTAGCAACTTTATTTTTTTAAATGGAACACCCCGTATATTAACACGTTTTTAGAACCACCCTTTTATTAAAATACTTTTTTGTTAATATTGTCCTATACCTATCTCTATTGGTTTTGGAAATAAAAATAATTTGTTTTAAATATGGTCCAAAACATGGCCCTAATTACACTTAAATAAATTAGTTCTCTCAATTCATGAAAAGTTGATATTTTGGTGGTAGTTTAGACACACACGAAGTATTTAATTTACGCCGAAAAATCGATTACATATTATACAGGGCGTGCTAAGATTACTATTATTTTCTTTCTTCAAAAAAGGGGACAAAAGTTCGTTTTTTCAAATGAGACCCCCTGTATATTACTCAATAAATTGAAAGACGAAGAAAAATGATTTAAGACGATATATCAAGTCTTTATACCTAAAACATCAAGTTTTCTTAATAAAGGCGCTTTTTCGTGAAAAATTACTTTTTAATGAATTTAATTTTAACTAACCATGAAACTATCAAGCTTATGACAGTTTGTTGACTATTTATAAGAAACATATAAAGAGTTTATCGACGGTGTTCAAAAAAATCTCCGAAAATGATCGCAAATATTGATTATTCAAACGAAGTTCTAATAGTTCAAAATAAATAATTTCATAAGAACTTCGTTTGAATAATCAATATTTGCGGCCATTTTGGGAGATTTTTTGGAACACTATCAATAAACTCTTAAATAAAATATATTGTGTCAATAAATGAAATGCTTGTGACATCAATAACAATGCTGGAGGTATCTCCGGGGAATGTGGTGTCGTGAAATTGATTTGGAATGCACTTGAGGTATATTCAAAATTAATTGGATCATCTATCTAATAGTCATCAACAGTTTTGGCCCCTATCTAACCATTAGCATTAGGTAGAAAGTGAATGAATAACGAATCCAGGTAATTGGACCAAAGCCGATCCAGTCTCAATCCTAGTGGTTTGGCTATCACTTAAATTGCTGGTAAATTAATGACGCCTAAAGGAGAATTCTTGTATTGAAGCTTCGATGACTGTGCTGTTTATTTATTTTTTACTTGAAAAACTTGGCCTTAGGAAGTAAATGTCCATTTAGTTAGAAATACTGTCATTTTTAAAATTTGAAACATTTCTTTCTTTGTGTGTTTCATTTATTAACAATATATGTTTTAGTTTATTCATGACGTTTCAGCTCCTAATTCTGATGTAAATTTCAGGTCGATTAAATTTTAACATATTTTCTAGTTTCGTCATGGCTAGTCTGACACAAAAAATCTTTCATATCAACCTTACCATGGAAGCCTTAACAAGAAAATATTTTATTGAATTAATAATGATAAAATGGGTAAAAGAACAGTGATTAATTACTACATTATTTCATTGAAGCAATTTGGTTATATGGGACCATAAGACTAGTTTTTTCTAAAAAAGAAAAAAACCTATTTTTGTATTTATCTCTTCCTTTAAAAAAAGATATATTAAACCAGGGGTGTCCAACCTTTTGACTTACACGGGTCACATTTGAAGAAAAAAATTACCTCAGACAAAATATTATAATTCTATTGATATTTTTTATTCAAAAAAGATGGTTAATAATGTAGAAGTAAGACCTTTATTATTTTTTTAGCTCATAGTAAGCTTCTAATTTTACTTTTCGTAAATTTTATACTTCGAAAATAGCTTCTCGTATATGTAGTAAATACATACCTACAAACTTACAAAAAGTGATAATATGTATTAGTATTTGTTTATATTTTTTCCTGGCTAGATAATTAATATAAAATTCTAATAAAGAGACAATATTCAATTTTTGTTTCAGATCGGTATCTAATTGTTGTTCTAGAACATTCAATCAGAAAGTTTGCAAGTAGAAAATTTATTTCTAATGAAAATGGAGTCGAAAATAGACCAAAATGATGATTATTTTTTCGGACATCTTGAATCTAGTTCCAGATTCAAAATTTAAAATTAACACTTTTATTTTATATTGGGCCAGTTCTGGTTTAAATTGAATGGGATTATAGAAGGATATGAGGAAAGATGATTTTTTTTAAAGGGTTCCGGATATAATAATCTCTGACTATCCATTATCTATTGACATTGTAAGAACGAGCAAAGATCTAAAAAACAAGTTCTGACAAGTTTTAATCCAGGAGAGAAAATTACCAATTAATTGTGATTGTTCCAGAAAACCCCAATTTCTTGTCTCCTTGTACTAGAATTATAACTATAGACTTGTTTAATGCCGTAGCATATAAATTACTGAAATAATGAATATTTTAGAAAATGAAAATATGAGAAGAAGGAGAATTTTTAAATATTCGAAACTTCATTATTATTTTTATCTTATATAGTTGAGCTTATAATTTTGCTTTTAGTTAATTTTATTCTTGACGCTTTACATATTGTACAAATGTATATTCATATTCCGAAAAAGGGAATAAATATATCTCTACATATAAATCTCAATGTTTTAAGGAAGTTTATGATTTTATGTTGGGCCACACTCATTGCAGTGCTGTATTAAGCTATACTCCACACATCTCTTGTACTTTTGAGGCTGTGCTTCTTGGGATATATGAGGATAAGCAAAAACACCATTTATTTTCATTATCATTGCAATTACACACATAATTAAAAATTATACATTTATCTACATCAAATAAAAAATTAATAAATGAATATAAATCATTATTTTTCTTTAATTTTGAAATAGTGGAATGGCCACATCACTTTATTCATCTTTCTTTTAAAGATGGAAGATTTGTAAGTGTAAATAAACGATAGGTAATAGACCACTTTGCGTCATGAACAAAATAAATATAAATAGACTCTTGTATAATCAATGAATTTCGATATCTCTTACCATTTTAATACATATTATTGTCAGATTGCTAAGTGTACTTGTCTGTATGTGATCCAGGTAGGCAAATTAATCTTATATAAGAACTGATCATGATGTTGAAGTTCATCGTACCATCGTATTAAGTCAGCTGTTTAGCGTAGCAGTTTAAGCTTAGATTTTAGGTCATTACCCCTTCTTGTCTCGGTGAAGTCTGGGGACTGTTTTTTATACCTACGATTAATCACCAGCATCTCGTATAAGCCCTTGGACTTTTATGGATGTTCAATGTTCATCTTTGATCTGAATGAGAATTTTGATTTATCTTATGGTAGTTGGATTTCTAGTCTTGTGTTGATCTATAAAAATATACAAAGTCATGTACCTCAGAAAATATAGATGTAAAATTAAAAAAATGGCGAAAATAATCCTGATGATGTGACAATTTATATATCATTTAGGGGGCTTCCCTTAATTATATGAGGCGATTTTGGCGATGTTTTGACCCCCCCCGCCCTTCCCTCTCCACCTCCTTGGTGAGATGTCGTGAGATTTGGCTAAACAATCGAGAGGCTACTGTGCTACTTTGTGGCGTTCGCATAGCCGTGATAAATATTATTGTGTAGGATTTAGCCATATTTTAGTGGAGAAACATGTTTTACTTAATTTAACCCAGTTTTCTCGCAATTTTATACTGTTTCTTGCGAAAAATAATACGTGATGTTTACCTTGACTCCTCCTCTCCCCACGTGAGATTGGGTGAGATTCGGCTCGATGACTCCACCCCCCACCCTAAACGCCTCACGTAATTAAGGGATGCCCCCCTTAAGGATTTGAGTTAAAAATTAGAGCTTAACACAGAGGAAATAAAAATTAAATATTAATAAAGTTGTCTGTCAAGTTTCAGCTCATGGATTTAGTATATTCTCAAATTTTCTATTTTTTTTTTACATTACTACTCTCTCTTCTAGTAAGTGGAACTATTGTAATTGTGGAGAAGAAAAAATGATCTTTTTGCATAATTATTTGAAATATCTAGCAAAACGACTAAATCAATTTCGATAAAATAATTATGTGAAACTGTGGCGGTAAAGCTTTCATTAAAGCCTTAATTTCAAAAACGTAATTTTTTGACATATTAATTATTTTTCCAAAATGTCTGTTGAGTTGTTAAATTTTATATTCATTTATTCAGGTTATATTTAAAATGACACTTTTTATTTTTATGTAACTGTTGGTGTAAGAGATTATAGCTGGCCAAATTTTACCAGTGACCATGTGGCTTAAACTCAGACTTTCTGCTACACAGGTGCGCTACACTCGAAACCCTATCCAAAAACACCAATTGTTTTTATATTTTATACGTTAAAGCTTTGTTTCCGTCTTTGTAAATTTTTTAAACAAATGTTTTTCATTTTTTTATTTAATAAATTTTGAAGCAAACTAAAAAATAATTCAAAGAAGAAATGTTAAAATTTTGGGTAAGTACCTAACAATTTTAACATCTGTAATTAACAGACAATTAATGCCTTGTGAACCCACTAAGTCGCTGTTATTCTGATCCGCAGTTTCCACTGAGGAAGAGATGACGTAGTGCTCTCGAAATATTTGGATTAACCACTTGAATTAATAAAAAATTACTGGAAAGAAGCGAGTGAATTTTAACATTCTCCTTTAAAAATTAACATATCCAGTACGCACCAAGCCATTTAAATTTCATATTAAAATTTTAATATTGTTGCTAGACACATGGAGGTTGTTATATTTCACTCAGGGTAAGCGAACGGAATTTGTGCGGAAAGCAAAAACAGACAAACAGACAGACATTTTGTTGAAGGTGTTTTCTTTCATAACTTAAAATGTATAAATCCAAAATTTGGGGGGATTTTAGCAATGTACAGACAAAATCGGGCCTTGTATATATACACATTTAGATGGTAATAATATTATTTAATATATCATCTTGCATTTATAATTTACATATTACTGAAAGACCTTGATGCCATAGATCTCTATAGAGAGTGTTAAGTCTCAAACGTCTTATAAATGCGTACCATCAAAAACTAAATTAAAATTTTTTAGTATCATTATCAAAAATATCTAAGTATATTGTTTATAATTTTTTCTAGCCACTTTACTATTTTAAAATTATGTGGATTTTAAAATTCTACAAAAAAAATAAATAAATAAAAATAAAAAATGTTTCGATAAATAAGCCTAAGGCCCGTTCATAAATTATGAATTTCAAGATTTTTAGACCCCCTTTCCCTGTGTCACATTCTGTCTCATTTTCATTGAGCCCCTGGTATTGTGACTTCACATTATCATTTTTATACCCTATAATTTAATAATTGTAGAAAAACTCATCCAAAGGGATTTAATATACTTTAAGTTTAACTTTATTTTTATTCATAATTATCATGAAATCTAAAAAATATATTTTAAAATTTTTAATTTGACTTTTGTGACATCACAATTTTTAAGATCCCCGGTCCTCCCTGTCACATTTTGCCACAAATCTGAGATGAACCCACCCACTTACTGTGTGACAATTTACAGAAGCCGAATTTATCTTAAGTCGTATATAACTATTTCACAAAATTATTGAGGTTTTAGCCAGAATTGAATGAATATTAAATGTATGACAAATAATGTATAAGCCTTTACATAGTCTCGGCAACCAAGGATCTCCCTTGTAGGTATCACCTGTAGAGGACTAAATCATGTTGTGTTGTTTGTTGTCCATCTCAAATTCGAGTTAATTACATTTTACATCGAACCAAATTGCTTGATATTCTCCAGAATAGAACTGTGGTAGTTGTGACCTCAGCCTTTTCTGAAATTATTAAGGTTATATTTCTTGATGGTAAAATTCTTGTTGATATAAGCAAACTTGAACATTAATGATTATATGTTGAAGAATTACTTATATTCATTAGTTTCTTTATGGGTAAACGTTTTATAAAGGTTTATTATGAATATAAACAGCAGTGAACAGCTGACAGCTGAAAGTTAATATTCGAAAGTTCATTCATTATGAAAAAAATGGGGATAAAATGAAATTAACATTTAGAAAATGATTTATATTTTTACGTTTTGATAGATGTTGAATTAAGATATAGTTTTATGAATTTACTCTCTAGTGGTGATAATTTTCTCTTTTTGACCTTCTTTTTGCGATTTCTTTTTGATAACATTAAACATATATTAAATTGATAAAGAATTTTATAAAGGAAATTATAATAAGGGCTCTGATAGAATAAAAATTAGTTAATTTTGAATAAAAAGAGAAAATTTCGATAACAAAGCTACCTAAATAGTTTATTTTAATAGAGACTGTAAAAATGTGGCCTGCATTTTTGAAATAAATTCTCCCTGATAAGGAGACTTATTTCCATTTTGTTATATTTGATTCTTGTGCCATTACATATCGCACACCTGTTTCAATAGGGTCATATCCCTAAAAATGTTAAAATTGACTTTTTTGCCCAACGTATACATTACTAGGGTGCCTACAAGTTGTAAAAGTGCCATATCAATATTTTCATTCCGCGTGAGGCGCCAAACGTCATTATTACATTAGCTTATTTCGCTACTGCAAGCATTTTTGTTTTGCCTCTCCTGTAAAATTAACATTTACTAGGTGTACCGGAAAGTCATTACCGGTTTTTTCGAAAAAAAACTACGTAATTTTTAAGAAAATGGAAAATTTATTTATTCAAAGTATTGGCCATTCGATTCTATACATCTTGCCCATCTTTCTGGCAATTTATGGATGCCATCCCTAAAAAACTGTTTGTCCTTTCAGCAAAACCATTCATCGAGCCATTTTCTAACTTCTTCGAAATTGGCGAAGTGCTGCTCTGCAAGCGCGTGTCCCATCGATGCGAAAAGTTGATAGTCGGACGGGTCAAGGTTTGGAGAGTACGGCGGGTGCGATAATATGTCCCATCTTTTGATTAAATAAGAAAAGTAATGCGTGCCGCAAATGCACGTTTTCAGGCATGAAACTTGACATTTTCAAAGAGGTATAAATCTATGAAGGTGTTACTTTCGCAAAATATAACATGTATAGCTTTGAAGCTTGATGTCAGTAGAATAAAATGCATATGTGTCAAATCATAACATTGCATACTTAAGCCTAGCGACACCTGTTAGAAAAACAAGTAATGACTTTCCGGTACACCTGGTATGAGGTTATGGCACTATTGAAACAGGGGTGCAATATATGTTATCTTCTCAATAAAAATCGATCAGCCACCAAGGAAGGAACGACTTTCTTAATGGATACTCAAAATAATGTATTACTTTTAAATTGAAAAGTTTTTATTTTGCCAACAGTAGAAGAGAGTTGTTGAATCATAATGAGAAACAAAGAAGTTGTCCTTTGCTTGATACAAATAAACATACACACATTAGGATGCTCCTTATTTCGGATATTTTCGAATATTTACTCTGACAAAGGCTCGAGGCTCATATGGTTAGAAATAAATAAAAAAAATATCCCCCAAGTTTCAAGTCTCTATCTCAATTTTAACCTAGCACAGCGATTAATTTTCCCATCTAAATAACATAAATGGGGTTTTTGTCATTGAACGATCAATTTTTTATTCGGGCCAAAGTAATGGTTCAAAAATTTAAAACTCTGTAGACTTTATCCTTATAAGAGTAGCTATTTTTCAGAATTTTTATAGATCTTTAGCAATTACAATTTTGGAATTACATCTAGATAAAATACTGCTATATCTTAGTATTAGTAAGTTATAGACTCGAAAATTATAATAGCTAAAAATCTGTAAAAATTCTGAGGATAGCTATTAGTATAAGGATAAAGTCTACAGTTTCAAATTTTTTGAATCATTACTTTGGCCGGAATAAAAATTGATCGTTCAATTCCAAAACTCCCATGTTATTTAGATGCGAAAATTAATTGCTGTGTACACTAGGTTAAAATTGAGATAGAGACTTGAAACTTGGGGGATATTTTTTTTATTTATTTATAACAATATGGGCCCCTGTCAGCGTAAATATTCGAAAAATATCCAAAATAAGCACCCTAACACACATATATATTAAATATATATATACATAGGTATATATTGGTATGTATATATATATATATATATATATATATATATTAATTATTTGTTATAGACTATAGTTTCGAAGGCTTGGCCTTCATTATCAGTCTTTTTTAATTGTAAATATTATTTTTCATGGAGTCAGTATCGCCTGGATATTGAAAATTTGCTTTTCTTAGCAGAGATGCCTGTTTAAATGTTAAAAAATAAAATACATTGAACCTTTGACTTCATGCTATTGATTTGATTTCAAAAATAAATTATTTTTTCCTTTGATGTTATTTTTTTCACTTTTTCTGTTTTTGGAGACCCAACTTTTTGGGACGTGAGACACGCTGTTCGTCAAATGTAATCAGCTCTTAATCTCAAAATAAAAAATATATTTCGGTTGATACCTGCATTGGTTTTTGAGCTAGATCCTAACACAAGCACTCACCCGCTAACGCACAAACAGACATTGTAACAAAATAATTAATATTTTTTAAATATCCTTGGGCTGCCTCGCCATCAAATATCCTTTAAAGACTTATTTCGTTAATGAGGAATGCAGGAAGAAGTAACAACTAATAGCCAAAAATATATTAGACCATGGACAATAGAAATGTGACTGTATAATATTATTTATAAAATATTCATAGATAATCAAGGTATTTATGGAGCGTGAAACTCTGGAAGCCTGCCTATCAGGCGGGCTGAGAATTGAATTCACTTGAAATTCATTCCATCGTGTTTATATCGTAAATCTTTGAAATGTATTCATACAAATAATGTTTTTCTATGTATTATCTGTATTCAGATACCCACGATAACTTATTAATAATTTCGTTCTCATTTTTATATCTCCAGAATTTCCGGCTTAAAAAACCAGAAAATCAGAAAAAAAATATCGAATTGTTCTATGGAGAAGATTGGGCTGATATTTGACCCATACGTTCGTATTAATAAAATGAATGTGTGATTTAGCTTTTTAGCTGTTTTCCTGTTAAACAATCGAAAAATCACTAAAATTTGCAGAAATCCTAAAGAGCCTTGAAAAAGTTTTCACTTTTTCACCCAATTTCTTGTTAGATATGAAATATATACCTATATCTATCAACAAACATAACAAATATATTCGTAAATTATAATTTCAAATCATCACAGATTGCAGAAAGAAGGTAGCCTCAAGGGAAATGAAATGAAATGGCCTTGGAACTGGAACGAACAAATAAACTGAGTTCAATCAAGGAGGATGATGACGGATTTTTCTTTTATCGTAAATTTAATTTCTCTTCGACCTATCTCATTCGCTTTTCCTTTGGATTATTACTACCATATACTTTTTCTTTCTTTAATTCATATGTCATTACTCTAATTTTAACTGTTTCTCTCTACTGTTACAATAATTGTATAAAACTTTAACCATTATATTTTTAATAAAAATACAAAACTGATTATTGTAATAAAGAGATTTATTTACTAGTAGATCAGGGATGAGCAGCCCGCGGCCTGCCACACTTTCTTCAAAGATTTTACATTTTGACTTTTAAAAATTCCTACACTGTGTTAATGATATTAAATAAATTTATATTTTTTCTCATTAATATATCAAAGAATAATTGATATATCAACGAGAATTATTTTGACCGCGCTTCCCTACATTTGATTCGCGATTGAATCAAATATAGAAAACATTCGATTATTTAATGATATTAAAAAATTAACAGGGTGAGAAATATTTGTTAATCATTGCATAATTCACCATAAGGATGTTTGAGCAAAAATTTAAAATATGCCCAATGTCACCACGTCTATAATAAAATAATTAATTTTCTCAAATCTCGAGCGTTAAATCACGGCCAATTTAAAGAATTTTTCAAATATTTGGGAATTGAATATGGTATATTAAAGATATCTAATTTTATTCAAGATATCACTTTTTTCTGTTAAAATTCAATGCTTGCGGCGAGACTGGTTGTCTTGGATTTCATACGTTTTCCATCGAAAAAATAAACTGTTTAGCTTTTCGGAACACTTATATTTGTATCGTAACAGGATTGACTTGGGACACAAAAAACTACCGAAAAATAAATTGAAAGACCCCATTATGCAACTTTTGTTCAGGGAGAATGGTGTAGGTTAGAGGTGAAACATTTAATGTATATAATTTTCAACACAGAAGTGTTCGTTGAGTAGAGGTGCTATCCTAAAAAGAATATGTATCGTAAAAAATGATATTCAATTGTTGTGTAAATGAAAGAATATCCGTTTCCCAATTCGAAGATAAATAATGGATGTGTGATTTTGACTTTGTCGTCGATATAACTCAGCATTTTAATGATTTAAACACGGAACTTCAAGAAAAAAGCCAGTTTATTCATAATATGTTTGAGAAAATTAATGCTTCTGAAAGCAAACTCAAAATTTGGAACGCACATCTGCTATCAAACAAAACGTCACATTTTGCACACTTAAGAATAGAAACACCTAAAATATGCCCAGGATTTACAAAAATTAATAACGGAATTTGAATCGCTATTTAAAATATTTAGATGAGACAAAACTGTTTTTTTATAATGATATTGATACAAGAAGAAGTTGCACCAAAAAGGTACAACCTCTGTAGTCCAAGGTGCACCCTTATATCGTGAAGATAAGAAGAGATTTAGGGATTGGGTAGGAACCGAAGTTATCTGTGGATGCTTGCCTTGAAAGATTGAAGGTTATAATTTGCTGGAAAGACGGCCGGGGGAAGAGAATTCCAGTCTCCAGATCTCATAGGGATAAATGAATTGGCGAATGCGTTTGTTCGATTAGTATCCAGTTTAAGCGCGTATGGGTGTTGAATCTTAGAAAATCGTGTATTTCGCGCAAATGAAGCACTTGGTGGAATTATCGATTTTATTTCGTCAGAACAAAAGCCATGGTAATATCTATAAAAAAGGGAAAGGGCGGAGAGAGATCTACGATGGGCTAGGGAGTCGAGAGTGTCAGTTAATGCGGGATCGCCTATAAGTCTAATAGCCCGCCTCTGAATTGCATCTAAGGTATTAAGAGAATGCTTGGAGGCCCTTCTCCACAAATGCGAGCAATATTCAAGACAGGGACGAATTTGAGCATTGTATAATATAAGGAGTTGAGTGGGGGTGAAAAAGCGTTTGATTCAGAAAAGAAAGCCAAGCTTACATGCTGCAGCTTTTGCTAATGAGATAATTTAACAGTTTTTCCGGATGAGTTACAAATGGAATTAATAGATTTACAAAATGACACGGATTTAAGAAATAAGTTTCAAAATGTTGACATATATACATAATTTCTATCAAAATTACATTAAAAAAATTCCCACGATTAGGCGCACATGCAAAGCAAATAATGACACTTTTTGGAAAAACCTATGTTTGCGAACAATTATTTTCAGCAATTAAAATAATTAAAAGGGATCATCAATAGATTAAATGATATACCTACTATCAATTTAAAAATTTCTTACTATAAACCAACACCGCGTTCTTTAAGTTTTATTAAATTTTTTTATTTAGAAAATCCTGGAAAGAGGGAATGCCATTCCCACAAAATTCTAGAAGGGATTCATTGGAAGAAAAAGAGTGAGAACCTCTGATTTAAAATTAACTGAATCAAGATTCAATTATAGAAACGATATATTATTTATATGGGAGCTCTTCCTGCGTGCCTTCAACATTTAAATTAAAAGTGCTCTTATTTTTAAAGTTATTAATTAACATTCGGCTTAATAGGGTAACCAGGCTCAAGGAGCAGATGAACGAGAAAAATAAATAAATAAATGTTTTTTTTTGTTAAGGGAGAATGCTATAATAGTTTCTAGATGAAACATATTAATAATGTAAAAAAAAAAAAAAAATTAAAAATATAACCTACCTAAATACCTTATACTTTTAAATTTTCTTTTTACTTTACTATACAGGGTGTGGTCAAGTATTTAAATCGTGCATGAAAAAAGTGGTTTTTTCTTTCTTTTTTTCAAAATATCTAAAATACGGCTGAAACTATTTTGATTAAAAAAATTGAGCGAAACAATGGTATTTTGCTCTACAAAAAAGCCCTAATAAGTGAACATCGAAAAAATTATATTTTTCGAGATAATAATTGTTTTGTCAAAATGTCTGTTAGTCTGGTTGTCTGGTTGTCCGGTTGTCCGGTTGTCTGGTTGTCCGTTAGTCTGTGCGTTACCAAATTTTTGTGGACGACCTAGCTCAAAAACTAGTTTGAATATCGAAACCAAATTTCACACGTATTTTTGGTCCATTGAGATTAAGAGCTGATTAGATTTTGGTGGATATCGACCCAAAATTAAGGGGGGGGGGTGGTTAAAAATTAAAAATCTAGGTCATTTCAGCAAATTCAACCAAATTTTGTATATATAATAAGTGGACCCCCAGAAGTCTAAATATGCAAAAACTAACCTCCCAAAATAGGGGGGGGAGTCAAAAAAATGAAAATCTTGGCCATTTACCAAACTCAACCAAATTTTGTATACATAATCAATGGGACCTGAGAAGTATAAAAATGCAAAAACTAACCCCACCCCCTCTACATGATTATAAATAATTTTAGGGCCCATGTTGTATGGTAAAGTCAAGTGGATGGGGCCACATCAGAACACGTCAGCTTTTTTACTTTAAATACCTAAATGTTATTATCATACAAGGGACAAATCGATGGATCTTGTTTTGGTTTTTTTATATTATATAAAATGTATGTATCTAATAATATTTATTTATTAATCTTAAATAGTTCAGCTATTAAAATAAGTTACCTATCAAATTATATTAATTTATTAAAAGTATGCAGGGGTGTCATGGTGCGGATACGCGTTGAAAAGCCGTTCCCGCACTGGTTTTGAGTTATTTTTTTATTTTATTTATTTTAGGGGTTGAAAAAGTTCAGCGTTCCCGCAGTGCTAAATTTGCAATGACACCACTGAAAGTGTGGATAATAAATGAATAAAATACATTTTAAAAATGTATCATAGTACTAAACAACATAAATATATTTAATATTTCGAAAAAAATTGTTTTATTTTTTATTCTACAATTTGAATCTTTTTTGTTTATCTTCGATTGAAGTTTAATAAAAATTGTTTCAGCTGTTTATGATAAATTTTAAAAACATGAATAAGTAATTTAGACGAATATAGAAATTATCCTTAAAAAAAGTTAAAATTTATAACTAGGTGGTATTATTCAAAACTTATAGATTCAAGATTTTATAATATTCATCATGACTCAAAATAGGCATATATCGTCAACAGAATGATATAAACACATATCTTTGACATTTTCTTATTCAGACCTTGAATTATAAAGACCTTCATAAATCTAGATCTTGACGATTAGTCATTATAATATAAAATATCATTTATACCAAAAATCCTAAAGTAAAGGGCACAAATTGCACTTTCAAAAAAAGTCGTGTAATGTTTCACGGTATTTTTTCTGAATTTGTGTGTATAATTTAATTGAATTAATTTTATTTTTTTATTTTTGAAGATTGTATGGATGGAAGCTAGTCCATTAATATCTGGTAAGGCATAGCATGACAAATAATTTTCATCTTAAATAATTTTATTGTTTGCTTCTTTACCACGATAAAAACTAGTGAAATTAAAGAGAAAATTAGTGAATATTCAATCTGATTTTATAAAATTTCATTACACTAAAGATATATAAGGAAATTTTTAAAATTTTATTATAAAAAAAAATAATAGTACGTTTTAGTTTTTGGTTTTTGACGTGACAACGTCTTATAATTCGATGGAGCCAGCTGCACGTACGAAAAAATATGACTCATGCGGCGTTACCTCGCTCTGAGGCGTTCCATTTAAGGCTTGAAGTGCAAGCGAGAGCGCGGAACGAGCGACAAAGATTGAGGCGGGCTTTTTAAAAGCTACAGTTACAAAAATTTTAATGATGTTTCCAAATTTTAAATATTAAATTTAAGATTTATGAACAATAATTTAATCACAGTTTATTCTTATAATAAATTATTCAAAATTATTACTTTTTTACAACAAATTAGAATTAAATTTGCAAAAATAATTAAGTAACTAATTGAACAACAACTTTTATTCAGATTACTTTCTGAAAGAAATAATGTCAATACAAAATTTATTATTAAAAAATAATAAAATCAAAAATTAAATTTTAACAGTCGGGTAGAAATTTAAACAATAAATTTTATTCAAGTATTTTGTAAATTTAAAATGATTTTCTGAACGAAGAATTTTATGAAAAAAATCGGTTGTCTGTAAAGTTGGTTTACTGATGATAGTTGAACGTGACAACGTCATAAGAAAATACCATTCCATCAGTATTTTCTTATGATGTTGTCACGTTCAACTATCGTCAGTAAACCGACTTTACAGACAACCGATTTTTATTACAAATTAACATCTAAGTAATTAAATAATTAGAAATATTAAAATATATTTTTTTTAATAAAAAAATATTATGCTTATGAAATAAAAAACATGTATTAGGAAGCAAATTATAAGCAGGATTAAAACGATAAAATATAAACACGCGAGTACTTAATTTATATATACCTATATATACCAGATATTTAATTTATGTATATAGATAGTTATTGGTTTGATCAGAAATTGAACTATGAACCTTTATGTTTTTACATATTCAAAAAACAATAAAACCTCAGACTCACAATTTCGATAAAATTTTACTCATTCCCCCCCCCCCCCCCCGCTCCATCAAAATGTGCCCTAATATACAATTACTATTGAAAAATTTTTTTTTCTATTAGGTCAAATAGATATTTATCTTTGGATTATAATTTATTTTGAAATTTAATTACCTAATAGCGCCAGAAAGATAGACGGACTTAAAAATATGATTAAATTAGATTTTTGTATTATTATTTTCAAAAAATAATAGCCCACCCTAATGAAAAAAAATTCAATAGAATCCCAAAATAATGTAATTCAATTTAAACAGATGTAATTGAGAATGTGATTATTTTTTCTTGGCTAACTTTTAAACTCGTGGAACCGTGGGAGAGTATTTGAAAAGATAACTAAGATCGTTTTCTACCTCCAACTACATCTTGTTTTTAGTTTCATCTGTAACAAAAAGATGAAAAGACGCTCTCAGAAAGAAATATCTCCACAAATCTAAGTAAAAAGAAGAGTAGTTTTTTCTTCGACTTTTAAAGTCTATCGCCTATCAAAAGCTAAAATTTTGTGATGATTTTTCATCAAACGTATCTTTTTATAGATAAGTCTTCAGCTTCACAAATTTATCTTGACAATCATCGAGAATTTTCCCAAATTTAACATTTTAAATATCTATTTATTACTAATTTCAACTCCTTATCTACCAAGTGAAGCATATTATATCGACTGAATTTATTTTCTGGTGCTGTTAAATAATGAAAAATATCAATTTGTATAAATTATGGCCGCACTGGGGTGGTTTAACTAAGGTTACCTGAGACGCATAGGCGTAGTTGGGGGGACAAGGTTACAGTGCCCCCTTACAAAACTCATCCCTCCCTTCTAGAAAAATCCAAACTCCTTTATTATGAGACATCACTTATGTATTTCTCATAATCTAACTAATCAACTGGCCGACTGCCACCCCCGCCCCCTGGAAAACTCTCCAACTACGCCAATGCTAAGACATCTTGCAAAAACCTTGTCTTCCTTGTAACTAAATTAGAATTGTATATAAAGAGGAAAAATATAAATTAGTTTAAATATCTATTTTTACACCCTTATCAAAAGAGAAAATTTTACACAGGAACACAGGGTCTCCACCCTTATACATTTTTTACGATTTTGATATAAAAATAAAATTTAATCACCACAAAAATTATACTTGAATTTATACAAGATACTTAATTTCATTAAGAAAAAGTATCTCATTTTTACCCTTCGCCGTGATGTAGCTAAGGTCACTTAACCTCTGTCCTTCCGGGCCAACACCTTGGCAACTCAGGAACCACGGTATGACAGCCCTTGCTCACCTCTGCAAAACTCGATTTAATACTTTTTTGTTCTTTTTATTGATGGAGAATGGTGTAGTTTCGAGGTGAAACATATTTAGTAAAATATTTTTAATTTTTTTAATTTTATTTCTCTCTCTCTTCCGATTTACATTCATGCTTTCAAACAGATTTCAAGATTAAATGCATTTTAAGATAGAATGGTATTTCGCAAAGAGTAGCATAGTATTTTTTTGATTATTTAAATCTTATGAATCTTTTATTATATTTGCAGCTATTCCTTTCTTATTCAACTCAAAAATGTCAACCAATAGATGAGACTCTTAACTCTTTTCCTTTACTCGAAAAATTCGATATATCATTAACCTCAAACAATAATTTTAGCCATAGAAAATAACATTCCAATGTTCCAAGCTACTCCTCCAAAGCCCCAAAATGCCCTCATAACGGGAGTTTGAGATCATTCTCCGATTGATCAAGAAGAGAGGAAGAAACCACAAAGCAAGTGCTACGATACGGTCTAGAAGAGAACTTTTTATGAAATAAAATATATAATATTATTATATCACATGATTATTTGATTTTAAATTATTTTCGGTTGCAAAACAAACAAGTTTATTTAGCCCAGTAACAATATCACTATAAAAGCTAACACCGGTTGATCGCCTATAATTTTTTTTCTAATATATAAACATAGATATATATTTAGTTTCTTATTAACAGACCATTTCCCCTGTAGTTGCGTACTTAAATATTTTTTCCTTTTTGTGGCATACACATTATCACTGGTATTACTTAGTATATTTTTAATCAGTAGAGATTGTGGTGTTGGTGCAAGGTGAAACATCTTTAATAAAGATAAGAGTAAATAGATATTTTATTTAATATGGATTTACTATGAGTTAAGGATACTGGAGTCACTTATTTCACATTAAAATTAAAAAATTAAAAGATATAAAAAAATTTTTCTTTTTCAATATATATATTTCGGGCTATCAACCCATCTTCAGGAAATACAGAAGGTAACTAAATAAAATTTATTGAATGACAGGCTATATATGTTTATTGAACAGAGAGACAGAATTTATCAAATTATTTTTATTTTTAAAAGGACACTTTCTCTTAAGCTGTTATTCAGAAAGAAATTCGGGTTGACCTTTATTTACATAGGATTGTTTGGGTAAAAGGCAAGTTTGTGAGGTCATTGACTTATGTCTCTGGGTTGGAAATGATTTTTACATTTTGATATTAAAAAATCAATTATTATATTTGATTTTATATCTAGTTGATTGTTGATAACATTTTCATCATTTGACAAGGCATATTTTATTTCCATGGATTCAAGAAGGTCCAATCTTAATCCTTTTCTTTCGAAATGAATAGGGGAGGGGTTAGAAGGAGAAGGTACATGATCTAAGGCATATAGATGATTAGCAAATGCGGAAGTAGAGTCTGGACTTATGGGCTGGTTTCTTATTAATTGTCTGTGGGAAGCTAAATGTTCTTTATGCCGTTTTATAAAAGATCGTCCCGTTTTGGCCAATATAAATTGCCTCTTGCTAACCACTCACAATTTAATTTTAGTATATTTTTCTTATTATTTTTCTGGGCGATTCCCCATTTCCTTTTCTAATAGCTAATTTATTTTATATTTTTTAATAAAAAAAATTGTCTGCGTCCCAGACAATTAAAAGTAAAGATTGTCAATTGATTTTTACATAGGTTTGAAAATTAGTTGACTCTTCAGGATCTAGATACATGTGAGGAAATTCAAAATTATTTTTTAATAGTTTTTAAATTTGATTAAAAATTATTAAATAAATGTCATGGTAAAATATACTTAGTAGTGTGAAGATACATTTTGTTTTCAGTTCAATGAAACATTTGAAATTTCTTTTTATTTATGAATGTTTGTGTTAAAATAAGTATGTGTCCCTAAAAGTTTATTTCCATTTTTTTTTATTTCATTTTGTTTAATTCAATACGTGTAATGTTGAGGTTCGAGGGTGGTACTCACCGTGACGGTGCACCAGCAGCAGCTGAGGCCGCGCATGACGGCCTCAGAAAACGACCAGGAACTTGATGGAGGCCGATTTGTGAAGTACAGTGACAGTAGCAACACAAGACACCACCACCGAAAGCAAAGCGATTGCCAAAAACTGGGCGATACCTTGGAGGATCATCAATCGCACGTCACTTAACAGCGTATAACAGCAAAAAGATTGCTAAACTTGCCGGTAAGTTGGGTGATCAGGTGAAAGACTATATTAAAGGCACGGATCGCTGCTACATGGCGGCACTGACGGATAGTCGGTAACTGACTCCGTGTTCCAAGTCCGGCAACGAACCTTGAACTAGAAACTGTGACCAACTTTTCCGGACGACTCCTGACGATGGTGGCGGCGGCGACTCTAACGGGATCCTCGATGTGGCTTCCTCTCCAATCGGACTTTCTTTTTTAGGCACAGCGCATCCCACTTACTCAAGAGAAAAAATCCTGTTCGCTCTCTTTGCTCCATTGGTCTTGACCGTTGAACTCATCGGAATATTTTGACTACCTACCATAAGCTTTTTCAAAGGAAAATAAAATAGACAATAATGCGAGAATGACTAACATTAAAGTGATATTTCGTCGCCTTAGGGCCGGTTGTATGTCGCAAAGTAAATGCATTTTACCACTAATCAAGGGTAGATGATAAATGGAGGGACTGGGATAGCCAATCAGACGACAGGAACTTTCAGTGCCTGTCATATGATTGGCCATCCCAGTCCCTCCATTTACCATCTACAATTGGTTAGTGTTAAAAAGCATTTACTTTGCGACATACAACCGGCCTTAGAGTGTAAGCCTGCTAACTCACAACAAGGAAATTTTACAGGGCAGAGAAAAAACAAACAAAATTTAATATTGTTGTTATGGAAAGAAAATATTTTTCACATTTTTTCTACAACATACGAATATAATTTTAAGTAACAATTTTATTTGGACGATGCTGCATCTCTTTTTCTTTCGAACGGTTTTATAATGTGTCATATATGATAAAAAATGGATTTAGCAAGTTTACACCTAAACTCTAAGGCGACGATTTGATTTTTTTATCTAAAGAAAAATCTTATATATTACTTATTGGTTCAAAAATTGACAGTAGGTACCTATAAGATCGATAAAATGAGGTTAGCATCAAAACAAAATGGTACTCTCTTAAAATTTATAACATTTATCAATTCATCTGACCATTAATTGATAAGAGAGATGGTAGATTGTGAAGAAAGTGGCCATAATTCCTTTCTATCTCCAGTTTCGCACATTTCTATTAATACATCTATCTACTCTTATTAAAAGAGCAAAAATTATATAAATTTCTATTTTTGAATTTATTTTAAAAACGGCTTCAACGATTTTGTCGAAACAAATTTTATTAACAAGTTTCGAAGATGACAAAACAATCTGGATAGGTCTCTATATTGATAAAATTCATTTTATTGATTTTATTTTAATTAAACTCATGTGTCAATAAAAATGTATTAAATTTTATTTCAATTTTATTTAATTCTGGATGCAAATAAAAATCGACCTTTTTACTTGTATTTAAAATTAAAAATTATATTGTAATATCGCTTTTAAATGAAGTAAAAAATTATCGAGCAACGCTCGGTGTTCTAGCTAGGTAGGTACTCATTTTATAAAGCTAGAAAACTCCTCATTGAACATACAAACATTTAGGCACAAGAACAAATTTTCTCGGACTTTATCTTTAATAAATGGATTTTCTTTTTCGAGAAAAATGTACTTCAATTAATCAAAAAATAAATACCTTCTTAGATAGCAACTGGTCTCAAAACTATGCACTGCTCGATCAGTTTAGGTCTTTTAGGAGTTGCGCAATAGAGTTATTATCAAAATTTCAAAAACAAAAATTTATATTAAAATAATTGAATAAAAAGTCAAAAATTTCATCTAATTATTTCAAACTGATTCCTTTTATGTTTATGTTTATTAGTATCATTTAATCAAATACAAAAAGAGGAACGAGAAACCATCCCTGCGAACAATTTTCTAAAAAAATTACTAAGGAAAGAATACTCAAGAATGAAAATTTAATTTAATTAGAAGAAATAATGCAAGCTTTTTCAAGACTTGGTACGCTTTTAAGAGAACTTGATACTGCCTTCGAATTATAATTTATATTTCAAAAAGTGTTAGAGATTTTGATTTTTAAATTTACCTACGTTTTAATCGGTTAACCTTTAATTTTTAAGACTTCAGATAAAAAAAATATATAAAATTCGTCTGTGAGACCTTAGCCTCATGGAAATCATACGTAAACTTAGCATTAATAAAAAAATAAAAAAAAAAACTTTTTCATTTTCATTTACTTATATTCTAATTAAAATTTAAATTCACATTTTATGAATTGATAAATCTGCTAATTTTTAAGTTAAATAAACTGCAACGGATCGTTGCTAAACTTTATCCAAATTCATTTGAAATATTAATATGTTTATTCCTTTATTATTAATCAGATATCACTTGCTATTTGCAGTTCATGTTGACTTTAATCGAAGGGTCAAGCTTGAGTTGTTTACCAAAAAAGAATTTAGTCTTTTTGATTTTAAGTCGATTCTTCCACGTTTTCATTAGAGGTTGCCATTAATAGTCAAAACATCAAAAATGGAATGCAATAAGGTTATTCCTCTAGTATTAGATAATAATCGATTGTTATTTTTGATTTTAAGCCGATTCCTCCATGTCTTCAGCAATGGTTACCAATAATAATCGAAGCGTCAAAAATCTAATGTAGAATTGTTATTCTTCAAGTAATAGATAAGAATCAATCTCTATTTTTGATTTTAAGTCGATTCCTCCATGTCTTCAGCAATGGTTACCAATAAAAACCGAAACGTCAAAAATCCAATTTAGAATGGTTATTCCCCAAGTACTAGATGAGAATCAATCGCTATTTTTGATTTTAACTCGGTTCCTCTATGTCTTCAGCAATGGTTACCAATAAAAACCGAAACGTCTAAAATCCAATCTAAAATGATTATTCCTCAAGTACTAAATGAGAATCAATGGTTATTTTTGATTTTAACCCGATTCCTCTATGTCTTCAGCAATAGTTACCAATAAAAAGCCGAAACGTCAAAAATCCAATATAGAATGGTTATTCCTCAAGTACTAGATGAGAATCAATCGTTATTTTTGATTTTAACTCGATTCCTCTATTTCTTCAGCAAAGGTAACGGATAAGAAAACAACGCAGTTGCTATGGTTACTTATAAAATTGCCTCCCAAATTTTTAGCATTTCAAAGAAAGAAGCCTTCAATTCTTACGTAAGCAAGGTTAAATGAGCTATATTAAAACGATCCAATGAATAAATTTTAAAGAATTTAAAATATAAAAATTAAAAAAAAGTACTATCTTACTCTTGAGTAAAGTACTTTAAAATATAATTTTACTAAAAACTTTATTTAACCTTTTTTGTGGTCCCCAAGGTACTTAATTAGGATAATAAATTTCATCAAAATTGGTTATGTCATTTTCAAAATATTTAGAAAAAACTAAAAAAGTACTGAAATAAAGTACTAATGTTTGTGGGCCGATATGTACCAAAAACTAATCAGCGCTTCATTTTGTTAAACTAATGGTAGGTTTTCAATTTCATTTCAATCGGTGCAACGGTGTGGAAAAAATCGTGGGCCAAAAAAACGATAACATACATACATACATCCATATATACATCCATCCGCACGCACTAAATGAAAAAATCGCACTTTTTGGCCTCTCGACGAGACCCCATGTAATTTTTGGCAAAACCGTCACGTGCTAAAATTCAACCTAATTGAATACTACAATATGTGACTTTAATTGAGACCATGGGTTCCGTAGTTTTTTCCTGAGGACCCTTTTAAGTCGCGCTTGCCGCCAGACCGATTACAATACTTTCCCCATGCTTCGCATTGGATAAAGTAAAAAAAAGAAAGATGAATCAATAATATTAAATGATGGTTATCTTGATTAATCACATGATCACACCTATATAGTATATGCAATTAGTCACTTTCATTTATTTATTACAAATCGCTTAAAAATTGCAGTAGAAAATTTCTTCAGAATTCCCTATCTAAACATTTTGAAGAATATTGGCCAGTTCATTTATCTTATCGAATAACAGGTCGCTTCAATTTTAATTTTTTTCTTTATTTAGTGCCGAGAAAGCCTGGAAACAACATCCTAGACCCCACGCACTTAATCAAAGGTAAAGAACTCTTAATATCCACCCCGAAAGATATTCTCATTAATTGGTATACCTGCTGGACGGTTCTAGTAGGTATTTAATTCACTCAATTGTTTACTTTCACATATACATATATATCGCGCGATATATCCTATATCATGTAATGATATTCGTCTCTATGATTAAAGTATCTAAATATATTCGGTAATTATAAAACTATCAGCCCATGTAATTGCAATTACGGTTCGTCCCCGAAATCTCTTTTTATATATAGCCTTGTGTCAATAAAATGGATCGTTTCTTCTCTTGAATGTCATTGTAAAATGCAATGATTAGAAATAGAATGAATAATCAATACAATTTCGAGAAGAAAAATACGTATGCTTAATACTACAAGTCAAATGTGTTCAAGTCACGTGGCTCGGACAATAATTTGAATTCATACAGGTTCTAATTTATACAATATGTGTCAGAATGGTTCAACTTAGAAGGGTGTCATTGGCCCAGATTGGTTTTTGGCACTTAGGTTCAATATTACAGAAGTGAATACAGGTCTTTGACATTTAATAAAATATATTAATAAATAGTGATTCAGTTGAAGATACGTGTGATTTTTCTAATGAAAACATTTCTAATTAAACCGTGTTTTTCCAAGGATCTTTGCAATTATCATGTTTAAGCTCATTAGCTAAACATGCTGTTGACATCAGCCATAAATTTTATTTTATTGATATAGAAATTTTGGCAAATTAAAAAAATTGATTAATTCGCCAACTTTTATTATAGATATATGATATATTGTAAAATTTCCTCATTTGGCGGTCAATAACCGCTATGATATAGATAAATTAAGAGTATTATATAATAGTCTTTTAATTAGCTATCGATGATATGTATTTATATAGAAAGAGAGGAGATAGGGGAAGGAAAGTATAATTACTGATTAATACATACATAGTATAGGGTCACTGTTACGCACTCTTTACAGGTCTCTCACTCCCGAATATTCGAAATATTGCTTCTTCAATCATTCTTGACCTAAACACTTTAGAAAAATTTAGCTCTCCAAATTTTGTTAGTTTTAATGTTAACAAGACTCAGACTCCCTGACATACTCTTTGGTTCCAATAGCCTGAAAATATGTCAGAGAGCGTCTCACTCGGATCTTTCCTCTCTTGGGATGAGCACATTTCCTCTGTGGCGAAATCTGCAGCAAGGAAAAGTGGCTTCTTATTAAGATCCAGAAGATTTTTCACGCACTTACAGCTTCTCACCCTCTACGAGGCTTAAATCCGCCACTGTCTCGAATACAATTCGTATCCATGGAGAAAGTCCTCCAAGCATTATCTTGCTACCCTGGACGCAATTCAGAAACAAGTTATCAGGGAGGGTAATTGAGATTCGAACCTTAACTTCTATCTCGAATCGCTGACCCATCGAAGAAGAATTTCCGCGCTTCCCCTATTTTATAGTTACTATCACGACATGTAGTCTGATAAGTAAAAGTATATATTTCTCCCCGAAGCGTAACACAAAATTCGCCGACTCCCAACATCCTGTCGAAGTTAATAAAGTAATGAAAATTTAAAAAAAAATTTAAATTTTAAAAATTTTAAAATATATAAATTCTAGGTAGATTTAACAAAAAAAAAGACAAGACATTCTTATTAGCATGACTCTATATATATTTCGGGTTACGAGTCTATCTTCAGGAGTTCAGTTTCTCTGTGAACTTCTGAAGATGGGCTCGTGCCCCGAAATATATATAGAGTCATGCTAATAAGCATCTTGTCTTTTATTTTTGTGAAACCTATCTAGAATTTATATATTTTAAAATTTTTTCATTAAAATATGTTTCACCAAGAACCTACACCATTCTCCGTTAACAAAATTTTCGAAGTTAAATTGGATAAATGTCGGACTACAGCCAAAACTGGAAATACAGACAATAGTCCTTATGACCTGTTAGTACACTTGGTCTAGACTCTAGAATATGTTTTCTAGACACCAGGAGATATTCTAGACGTCTTAAAGACAATAAGAGCTGAATAAAACAACTTCTAGAGCAGGTTTGCTATCTGGGAAGGAATTGGAACTCTTTCCCTGTCTCCATCTTTACCGACACTTATTATAACCTTAAAAGCTTCAGGACTCGCGTTCACACACACCTACGCCTCCAATTGATTCCTCTTTTTTTTCGATAATCCAAGAGTCTTTCGAAATCCATAGGGGATTTCCTCAATCCACTTCTTTATGCATTCGATTTCATTAAAAAAAATTCTTGACTTTACATTATTACAAATTAATATGGTGGATGCAAATTAATTTCGTAAATATAAATTCATTCTGTTTCTTATAAGAACAAAATATATTATGTACTTTATATGAAAATTAGTATACTTCAATCTCCCTCTTTTCCACTCAGTTCTACCTTTTCTATTTTATGACTTTACATTTATCGCTTAACGACTGCATAAGAAGTTATACTTCCATCACTAACGATTTTTTTAACACAAGAGCATACCGAGTGTTGAAAAACCTCTCACTTCTCTCCATTTCATACTTTACTTTTCTCATTATATTGAATTTACTACATATCTTCAATTAAGTTGACATTTACTAGTTAGGTTGTCATTTATCTCGTAATGATATGATGATACGGAAACCAGTTGTTTATTAGAAAAGATTTGAGGCCTGGATTTAGGAACAAACCAAAAAAAAATTTTATTGTCTGCATCTGTTGGAATTTTATTTATTTTATTCTCATTTTTAACCGACTTTGAAAAAAGGAGAAGGTTATCAATTCAACGGAATGTGTTTTTTTTTTTTTGTTTGAACATTTATTTCTCTTTACCATGTGGACCGATTTCGATTATTGTTTTTGCATTGGGTTCAGTATAATTCCCGATTGGTCCCGTTATTTTTTCATTGGTATGGGACTTTTTTGTTATGTATGTTCACTTGTTTACTCATAACTTCTTTGTTAATGGACCGATTTCAATGATTCTTCTTTTATTGGAAAGGGTGTGGTCCCATATTAATTTGGCCAAGTTTTGATGATATGATAAATTACAAAATAACGCAATTCTTATGTGCAAATAATTGAAATTATAATAAATAAAATCTATTATAAAAAAAAAACAATCTTAAAACGTTCATTTAAAATCCGCTAACGTTTCGAGATAATTTATCTATTTATGAATTGAATTTTATTATCAATTTCTGGAGTGGAGTGATGAAGGAGGGAAGAACAATATGGTATTGGAATAATTATCGGAAAAGAGTTTTTTTCTTTAATTAGTTTTTTCCTCTTATTAAAAACAAGGACTAAAGATGATCAAGGACACTCGATGGTGGAGAAGTAATCTCCGGAGTCGAAGCTAAAATACAATGTATACATTAACTCATGTAAAATAATTGGTTTAATAAATTTATATCAATTTCTGGATACGGGTTTGTGAAGAGAGGGAAGGAATATGGAATTTGAATAATCATCGGAAAAGAGGTTTTTTATTTAATTAGTTTTTTCCTCTTATTAAAAACAAGGACTACAAAGATGATCAAGGACAGTCGATGGTGGAGAAGTTATCTCCGGAGTCGAAGCTAAAATACAATGTATACATTAATTAATGTAAAATAATTGGTTTAATAAAATTAGAAGTATCAATTTCTGATTCCTTCGCCCGAATCTTTCTCTTACGAGATGCATGCAATAAGGTATGATTATAAGTCACTATTCTTAAGATCACTAAAAAGAGAAAAATAAAAATAACTTTTAGAAAAAAAACCGACTTCTAAAAAATTAAATGCAACAAATAAAATAATAAGAAATCAAAAATAAAATAGAATGCACTAAAAGGTATAAAATAGAAAATCATAGATCAAAGATGGTGTCATCTATTAATTCCGATGGAGTGGAATATTTTTAATTATATGTCAGAGGGGTTGTTTTTCACCCCCTCGGGAATCGAACCCGAGTGCCAGTAACAGCAATCCGGGCCACCTGGCTCACCTGCGGGATACGAACCTCTCTGACATATGCAAACGCGTAAAACTCCATCGGAATTAATAGATGACACCATCTTTGATCTATGATTTTCTAGTAAATTTGAATCTATTACCATCGGCAAATTAATATCTTTCATATTAAATTAGGAAAAGTCATTCCATTGCCCTTCGAATTTTGAATTTCTTCAAAATTCGAAACACTCAACCTCCTTTATTTAAATTATATGGCATGGCTATATGTTTAAATTTAGAATCACTATATCGCGAAATTTTACAAATTAAGATAACAATCTTTGAGTAAAATATTTTACGCGTTTGCATATGTCAGAGAGGTTCGTATCCCGCAGGTGAGCCAGGTGGCCCGGATTGCTGTTACTGGCACTCGGGTTCGATTCCCGAGGGGGTGAAAAACAACCCCTCTGACATATAATTAAAAATATTCCACTCCATCGGAATTAATAGATGACACCATCTTTGATCTATGATTTTCTAGTAAATTTGAATCTATTACCATCGGCAAATTAATATCTTTCAGGTATAAAATAATTATCTAATTTAGTTACAAACTATATGATGAAATTGTTACATGAAATCACTTTTTGAAGTCGGTGCCAAACAAACTATATAAGCGAGCTTACGCGATGTTATCATCATTACCTACACTCCAAACGTACTAAGTAAGATCCGTCGAGTTTGATTCATAAAGTGTATATTTTTGGCACCGACTCCAAAAAGTGATTTCATGTAATAATTTCATCGTTTAGCTGTAACTAAATTAGATAATTATTTTATACCTTTTAGTGCATTTTATTATATTTTTGAGTTCTTATTATTTTATTTGTTGCATTTAATTTTTTTGAAGTTGTTTTTTTTCTAAAAATTATAATATTTGACTTAAACATCCTTTAAATTGTAATCTTATTTTTAATTAGCAAGTAGAGATATAGTTAAAAAATCAATAAGGATAATATGTGGTATATCTTTATTAATGTAATCTGAATGTTCTCTTTGATATTTAACAGGCAATTCGGGTTTTATTTAATTTGTTTAGTGGGTCAAATCAGATAATTAGGTTTGTTAGATAACTTGTGGGAGATTTCACACAGCGAGGGAGAAAAAACAAGTTTACGCAGCCACTCACTTTGTCTCCAGGCAATGCAATAATTTTCACTTTATTATTAAAGTTAGACTTCCTCTTTCCAGAATTTTTGAATTTTAAAACAATAACACTTGAAAATATTTCTGATAAATAATTTCATATTATTTAAATTCTAAATCCCATTCAAAAGTCAAAAGATGTTTTTTTTCATTAAAGATATTTTTAAAATTTATTAAAAAATACATAAATATTATTTTAGTTGGTATTTCTGATCATCAGTAGCGATCTGTGACTTTTCTACCAGGGGATTCTGTCCAAAAAAGTACCTAACCTTAATTTTTTACTTGACCATACAGGGTATGGTCAAGTATTGTAATCGTGCATGAAAAAAGTTGTTTTTTTCCTTCTTTTTTTTCGAAATAGCTCAAAAACGGCCTAAACTATTTTGATTAAAAAAATTGAGCTAAACCATGGCATTTCGCTCTACAAAAAAGCTCTTATAAGTGAACATCGAAAATATTATATTTTTCGAGATAATTGTTTTGTCAAAATATCTGTTAGTCTGGTTGCCTGGTTGTCCGGTTGTCCGGTTGTCTGGTTGTCCGTTAGTCTGTGCGTTACCAAATTGTTGTTGATGAGCTAGCTCAAAAACTAATGTGAATATCGAAACCAAATTTCACACGTAGTTTTGGCTCATTGAGATTAAGAGCTGATTAGATTTTGGTGCATATCGACCCAAAATTAAGGGGAGTGGTTAAAAATTAAAAATCTAGGTCATTTGAGCAAATTTAACCAAATTTTGTATATATAATAAGTGGACCCCCAGAAGTCTAAAAATGCAAAAACTAACCTACCAAAATGGAGGGGGGGGGTCAAAAAAATGAAAATCTTGGCCATTTACCAAACTCAACCAAATTTTGTATACATAATCAGTGGGACCTCAGAAGTATAAAAATGCAAAAACAAACCCCCTCCTACATGATTATAAATAATTTTAGGGGCCAGGTTGTATGGTAAAGATAAGTGGATGGCACATCAGAATACGTCAGCTTATTTAACTTTTATTTTATTCTTCTATTTTTTTTGCAAATTTCATCAAATATTTATGGGCTTCATAGAATTTTTCGTTATTTTTCACATTTAATATTAGATTTTTTATGAAACAGTATGAAAATACTCTAAATGTTTTGAAATTTTAGGGATGCGCCGCATCCACAGTATCCATGGACCCCACGCCATTGCTGAACATGTATTTAGTGTTATTGTTTTATTAAAAAACAAATTATAATCTGAATTTTTTTAATCATTTTCGTAATATCTAATAACACTTGAAAAGGGACTTAGAAGAAAAAGCTATAAGTGCATGTATCTAAAAAATCATTTTAATTTGTTTTCTATTTATATTATTACTGTCTGAGATTAGCCATTTGGGACGTATACGACTTAAGTATTAATAAAAAGGAAAGTTCGTTAAGAAAGTAAATATTGAAAATTTCCTAATCTGATTGAATATCTCGAAGAAATTCTAGTTGCTTTTTCAAAATGCACGATAAATCATATTCTATATTATCTCCTAATCAATTTAAGTTTTTCTTTTGGGCGTCTTCTTCGTAAAGTTGTTTTGATTTCACTCTAACGGTTCTTGTATTAAATCAGGTCAAACACCTTCAATGACAAATAATCAATCGAACTACACAAATAAGATGCGTTATGGATCTCCGCCTCTTCCAATTCGATTTCTCTCAAGATGAAGAGGCAGGGAAAGTATGGGTATTTCGGTCAACCACAAGAGGTTTGCAGTCATCTAGCCAAAGATCGATTCGATAAGAAGTACGATTCACTATTAGGCATTAGATCATAATAAGAATTAAAGTAGGTTCAATCATTTTTTTTCCAATTTTCATCTTTTATTTTTCTAATGATTTCTCTCACAAAATTCTCTTCTATATTGTGTGATTGAGCTGGTAAATTTTCGGATGATTATATAAAATATTAAGGTCATATTTTTAAGTATAAATATGAGGTGCGTAATAGCTAAAGTGCTGACTTTTTAACAATTTCTCAGTTGTGCCATTCCCTATCATTGACATTAATATTTCTTATCTTCTATTTTCTATTATAAAGCGCTTAAGCTGTCCGTCGCAAGCCACTCATTTGAAACCCACAAATAGTTTATGTCAAATTTATTAAAATTAGAAAATTTAAATAATTATTTTAAAACCCACGAATGTTCAGGGTCAAAAATCCAAGAACCCTCCTGGAGAACAAGATGCCTGACTAATAATATTTAAAGATCTAAAAATTGACTAAGTAAGATTCTAAAAATGTCCTCAGAAAGTTTGTCTCCAGGGTGCTACAACTCACTAACACCTCTCAGATGAGATGTCAAAATAAAATATATCTGAGTGATTAGAATTTGAAATTAATAGATAGGGCCTACTTGTGGGAAACCCAAAATCCAACATTAATAAGAATAACTTTAAAGTGTTTGCTGAAGAGCTTCAACTCCACTTCTATAAATTAGGCAAGGATATTAAAAAAAATACAAAAATATGCATTAATAGATTATGAACATGGAGATATTCACCCTCTCTGAGGAATATACTGAAAAAATTTAGAATACTTCTGTTTAACCTTTAAAAATGAGTATTTTCCTTTTTTCGAAGTTTCTATTTAAATGAATCAAATAAATTATTTAACCTAAATAAAAACGGCAATTCCTACTTTAATTTATGCCTATGTTCCATGTGCTCAGACTTTAGAATGAAATTCATGAGCAGAATATATGACAGGGGTGCTCAACCTTTTGTAATACGCGTGCTACCTTTGTATACCAAGGTATACGGCGATAATACAAATAAATTGCTAACAAAGTAAATGTGTGTATTAATAATTCACGAAGTCTACAAAAATTTACAAAGTTACATACAAAAATTGAATTAAATAAATGTAAATAAACTACTATATTTCATTTATTGTAAAAAAAAATCAGTGCGAAATTTGGCATTGCCCTGACTTGGCAATACTTTCATAGTCAGGTTGGTATGATGATGTAGCTAATCGCAAGCATTGATCCAAATGATCATTTGTAATTTTTTTTCTTAGTTTGTTTTTTATATAGGTCATGTTTGAAAACGCAGACTCTGACAAATAATGTTGATCCAAAAAAAGTAAAATTTTATGGGCAATACTTGTTAATATCGGGAATTGCTTGTGTGTATATTTCCATACTATTTCTTTGCTTTCTGATTTTTTTTTTTTTTATAATGATACTGATACAATAAGAAGTTGCACCAAGAAGGTACAACCTCTGTAGTCCGTGGTGGATCCTTGTAACGTGAAGATAAAGGGAGATTTAGGGATTGGGTAGCAGTCGAAGGTATTTGTGGATGCTGGTCTTGAAAGATTGAAGGTTATAAGTTGCTGGAAAGACTGTCGGGGGAAGAGAGTTCCAGTCTCTAGATGTCATAGGGATAAATGAATTGGCGAATGCGTTTGTTCGATTAGTATCCAGTTTAGGCGCGTAGGGGTGTTGAGTTTTAGAAAATCGTGTATGTCGCGCAAATGAAGCCCTTGGTGGGATTATCGATTTAATCTCGTCAGAACAAAAGCCATGGTAATATCTATAAAAAAGGGAAAGGGCGGAGACAGATCTACGAAGGGCTAGGGAGTCGAGAGTGTCAGTTAATGTAGGATCGCCTATCAGTCTGATAGCTCGCCTCTGAATTGCGTCTAAGGTATTAAGAGAATACTTGGGGGCCCCTCTCCACATGATTATAAATGTATATTATTTTCAATTTTGATTATTTCAAGATCTGTTTCGGATTTGTTTGCACCAAACAGCTTAGAAATTTTGTTTGAAATCTCTGCGATGTTTAAATTTAGTTGTGTTAATAAAAGATGAAATCCCTTTAATGTTATTAAATTCTCCGAAGCTTGCATGAATCTCCTTCTCCAATATTTTTATTTCATTTATAAATTTCTTGACGTCATACTTACTCATTTGTGAATTTTCGTTGAGAAACTTTAAGAAGTATCGAAAATGGTGTAATTCACGACGATTTAAATTTTCCTTCAGTAAAATTAAGAACTGTTCAAATGATCTTATTGCACTTATCATGTCTATTAAACTTTTGTTTGAAACCGGTTGGTGATCGACTAAAAACTGTCCCTCGATCGACAGGTTGATCACCCGTGATATATGACAATGAGGGGCAAGCTTTAGAAGAGAGCTGTGAATCTCAGGCATAAGCCTGAGCCTCTTTATTTCATTTGATTATGTAAACTAAAAAATAATAGAAAGAATTTAATTTTTTAGGACAAATTCTCGGATTTTAGTATAAATATTCTTAATTGCGAAATCAGAGGGGATTCATCCCCCAGGAGTCGAACCTGAGAACTAACATGCTATCCAGGCAGTCAGCTCACACCCTCGAGACAAAAACCTCTCTCTGAATGTCAATAATGTTATAAGCAAAGAAATTTTTCACTCCATCCTTCAATAATGGAAATTAAAAAATTCAGCTTAAAATGATAAAAAGTTTTTCATAAACGACCTTTTTTTAAAATATAAATCAAAAGATTTGAGCATCTTTTTTTCGAATATAGTTGGAATGCTTTTCAAAAATCAGCTCTGGTTAAAAAACCAATGTATATTTAAAATAGAAAGAATTTAATTTTTTAGGATAAATTTTCGGATTTTAGTAGAAATATTCTTTAATTGCGAAATCAGAGGGATTCATCCCCCCAGGAGTCGAACCTGAGAACCAACATGCTATAAAAATAATAATAAAGAATATTCTTGTCTATTAAATAAATAGGTAATTAAAAAATAATAAATTATTGAATTTGATTAATTATCTTTTTATATTTATAGGAAAATTTGCATCTCTTAACGAATCTGGAGACGCATACGTTTTTCCTTTCCAAACTCAGAGCGCCTGGTTGTCCGCAACCAGCTTGGTCTGCTATGAAGAATTTAGAAATTTTGATTAGCAATTAGAGCTATTTTTTATTTATCATTATTGCCCAAAATCACGATAAGTATGACATCTTTTCGAGATATAATAATTACATGTGTAATCTCCCCTAATAATGATACAAGAAGAAGTTGCACCAAGAAGGTACAATCTCTGTAGTCCGTGGTGGACCCTTGTAACGTGAAGATAAGGGGAGATCTAGGGATTGGGTAGAAGTCGAAGGTATCTGTGGATGCTGGTCTTGAAAGATTGAAGGTTATAAGTTGCTGGAAAGACGGTCGGGGGAAGAGAGTTCCAGTCTCTAGATGTCATAGGGATAAATGAATTGGCGAATGCGTTTGTTCGATTAGTATCCAATTTAAGCGCGTAGGGGTGTTGAATTTTAGAAAATCGTGTATTTCGCACAAATGAAGCCTTTGGTGCGGGCAGCATTGTGTTTTGCTAGCATTAAAGTTTACCAAATTGTGGGATCCCCATTTTTTAAGCATGCTTAAATCTGAATTTATTGAGGAGGCTATGTTTGCGCGATTGTCTAGTAAGGATTGAGCGTTGAGGAGGGTGCTATCGTCAGCGTAACAATGTATTGGATTGGAGGGCAGATTTAATAGGTCATTAATATAGATAATAAAGAGCGTGGGAGAGATGACTGAGCCCTGAGGAACTCCAGCATTAGTATTAAAGGACGAGGATGATATTCCGTCAACCTCGACTTTAATAGAGCGGTTTGAGAGAAAGCTCTCAAGCAACTTGCAGAGGCTCGGGGGGAGGCCAAATGCAGGTAATTTGGCAATAAGATTTTTGTGCCAGACTTGATCGAAGGCCATTGAAATGTCTAAGCATATTAGGAAAGTCTCTTTACCAGTCTCTAGTGCTTTATTCCAAATATGAGCTATATATGCTAAAATATCGCCTGTGGACCGAAATTGTCTAAAGCCGTATTGACTATCATGGATTGGTTTATTAGATTCTAAATGGTGAAGAACTTGCTCATTAATGATTTTTTCCATGATTTTAGAAAGAACCGAAGTTATGGCGATCGGAGACTATTTTTTTACTTTACCATACAGGATATAGTCATGTATTGTAATAGTACATGAAAAAAGATTTTTTTGCTTCGTTTTTTGAAATATCTTAAAAACGGCTGAAATTATTTTGATTAAAAAAATTGACTAAACCATGGCATTTTGGTCTAAAAAAGCCCTAATAAGTGAACATAGAAAAAATTACATTTTTCGAGATATTAATTGATTTGTCAAAATGTCTGTAAGTTAGTACGTACGTTAACCCATATATGGCCCAATTTTTTTTTTAATTTTTTCCGGTGCTAAAATGATTGAAAACACATAGAATTATCATTACAAGATCTAGACCCTTTAATCGATTTGTACGAAAATCGAATATGTACCCTATACGATCTTATGAAAATCACTCACTACTGTGAAATTGAGAGTGAACAAAAACGTGGGAGGGAGGTTTGAGAAATAATTTAAAATAATAAAATTTTCAAACAAAAATCAAAGAGCTGATATTTATAATAGAATGGTCACATAATTAAAAGTAGATATTATTATTTTCTAATAGGCCCAAAATTAAGAGAGGGTATTTTTTTCGTAAATAATTTTAAATTATTTTATTAAATATTAAATATAAGAAAGGAGGGAGTAATTATTATACTTTTGAATTATTTTTATGACATCTTTTCTCTCAGAAATGAATTTTTTGAACATAAATGATCAAATCGCATTTTGTTTTACATCAAACTATCTAATTACGCCTTAAAATCTTAAACACTCAATTAGAATACCCTGTATTTATTACAAGATTTTCACAGGGTTGAAGTAATTTGAATGGTCCATTTTGTTCTTGAGATTAAACATATAAAAATAGTAATAATAGCCACAAAAGACAAAGAAAAATATGAATTGCAAGACGGTTAAAGGGTGGATTAATAATTATTCTATTAATTAAAATTGATTTTTTTAAAAATACTATGTAATAATAATATGTAATAATTAGATAAATAAAGTAAAAATTGATATCTAAAAGTTAATATTAAATTTATATTCATTTATCTGATAATAATATTTTGCTTTTTTAAATAAAAATATTCTTTCTGTTTTAGAGAATCGAGCCCACTTAGAGAAATGCATTCAAGATAATCCGAATTAAAAACGGCATTTTATTCATTTGTGTGCCGGAAATCGACCAGTGCAGACGCGTTAGCCATTGTTCCAAGGTAAGAGCAAATCGACCTAACTCTAATTAGTTTTGATACATCATTAATACATTAATTAGTATAAGTCATATTAATATTACGACATCATATTTTACTCAAAACAGCCGATTCTCAGCATGAAAACTTTATCTTTTATCGAAAATAGTTAAATTAAAAATAAATGGCAAATCTTTTGGTTAATATGTCAACAAACTAGTTAATTATAGTTCTTAATTTCACTGTTTCTCTATTCGATCGGCTATTTGAACCCTTCATGGATAATAGATAAAATATTTAAAATTAAAAAGATTGATGACGAAGTTCAATCATTCGAAACTATAGTCTAACATATAATTATATAATAGGTGCGTGCAAAAGTTCGTGCGGAGTTTCAATAGATGGAGTTATGAGCGGCGTAACGTGTTGTCTAATTAATTAATGCCTACTCCTACATATTATATATCATTGGAAAGGTGACGTCTTCAGCTTTCATTAAAAAAAAATCATTTGTTTTCATACAAACTGCTTCGATAAATATCACTTTAAAAATGAATATCGATAAAGTGCATTTATGCCATGTTATGCTTTACGAGTTTCGGAAGGGAATAAACATTGTCGCAGCCGTGAAAAACATTCAAGATGTTTATCATTATAGAAAACGATGGAGAATACATTGATTGAATAAAGATTTTTGTTTGCCTAATCGCTGTGTGACTTTTACTCACAAACCTCCGCACGAACTTTCGCACGCAATATATAATATATAATATATATATATATACTATATACTTATATTTGTTATATAATATTGTATCAATATCATTATAAAAAAAAAAAAATTATATGTTTATTTGTATAAATCAGAGGACAACCTCATTGATTTACCGTTTATGGATCAAAGACTCTGCTAATCTCGGCAAAACAAAATCTTTTCAATTAGAAAATCTTTAGATGTACTTATGAATTAACATCTTTGGTACTCTCAGCGAAGATAGCATTTTTCATTCAGGTTTTCATTACTTCGATGTCCTAATATTGCCCTTCAAATTTTATCTTTGGATCCTATCATGGATTTTGTGTCTGGATTGATCTAAATATCTTAAAAACGGCTGAAACTATTTTGTTAAAAAAATCTAGCGGAATCACGGCGTTTTGGTCTACAAAAAATTCCTAATGAGTGAACATCGAAAAAATAATATTTTACGAGATAATTAATTATTTTGCTAAAATGTCTATTAGTTAGTACGTTGCCATATATTGTGTACGCTCTTTCTCAATAAATAGTGTGAATAACAAAACGAAATTTCACATATAGTTTTAGTGCATTGAGATAAGAGCTGATTATATTTTCGTTGAAATCGAACCAAATAAAGTGTGTGTGTGTGTGTGGGGGGGGGGGGGGTTAAAAGATTAAAATTATAAAATTTTCAAACCAAAAACACCAAAAAAATGAAATTTATTATAAAAGAGGTCTATATTAAAAAAAGAGTCATTATTTTTTTCGGGGACCAGAATTGTAAGAGGGAGGGGGGCTTCAAAAAATAGATCTATCAACAACAACTTTCTACGAAATTTCGTATTTGCACCCTATATGACCTTATGAAAATGGCACACTATGTGAAATTAATATTGATCCAAAAGAAGGGGTGGGGGGTGGGGCAAAAATAATTAAAAATAATAAAATTTTCAAACAAAATTGAAGAAAGCTGCTGATATTTACAGTAGAAGATTTTCATTTATAAGGAGATATCATAAATTGTTATGGGACCAAAATTCAGGGAGGGGTTCTTTCGTAAAAAATTATAAATTATTTTATTAAATTTAAAAATAAGAAAGGGGGCAGGCTATATGGTAAAATCATGTGGATGGCCATATCAGTTTATTTTTTAAAGCGTTTAAACAGCATTCTTAATATCTTTAGCTTTATGACCATTATTTGGTATACATTCTAAAAATCTCTACTATTTCATCATTTTCACGTACCTATTCGTATAAGCTGATTGACAAGAACAATATCTGGCGTAGAATCTACAATGATACCAAAATACTTACCGTTTTAAACTCCAATAGAAATTTGTTATAATATTTTATCACGAATCAATTTTTTTAAGAAACTTTTTAACAATTTAATAATTGCTTATTTTTGTTCAACACTTTAACTATTATTATATAAATACTTTACTGAAATTTGTTCATACATTCACAGCAAAACTAAGCCAAATCGATTTGTAAATTTTAATCGTTCTTTAAATTTTACATTCTCTTTAAGATTGGCTTGCCTCTAGCGCCCCCAAAATTTTCACGCCCGAGGCCCGGGCGTCATGGGCCTAAGCGTAAATCCATCTCTGAACATACATACTACAATACATAGTATTTTAGAAAAGAGCTAGCCCCACTAGCCATTTGGCCATGTGTTTTGTTATTCATTCCAGAAATATTTTTATAGCCATCCCAAAATGTAATTTATTTATACTTTCACCTGTTGTTTTTTAATATCACTAACTTTCTATATTAAACATTTGTTTCAAAAGAAAGTATAGAATTTTTATTTAGTGACACTAACATACGTTTTAAAAAATATAGGGGCAATTAAAATATTCAAAGAAAAATCCTCCCGCGGCAATCAGATCTGACACAGATCGCTCGATTATTCAGGCTAATAATCTAAGCAGAATCCAAGACTCGTTTTCATCAAAATACCTTCCTCGCACACAAATGGAAAACTACGTCAGGCTCTTATCCATTACACTGGCACAGACTATTTAGTATTTATTGCTAATTTGCTAGTCAAGAATGCAGAATCGTTCAGTTCGTTCTAGTGCCAAAAAATTTGTATTTTATTTGATCACACACGGAGATATATATAGAGAGATTTTCAATTTTTCTGAAAAATTGGAAAAAAAATCGAATTCGATTTTTTTTTATGAAAATAAAAAATTAAATCATTTTGATTTGGAAATTAATTAAATTAATTAAACACGCCCAGCAGGGTTTAGCTTACAAGCCTACCGAGAAAATTTTATTAGAAAAAATAAATGATTAATTTTATTAAAAACAAATTTCGTATGAAATGATTTAGAAAAATAAATTATTAATTTTATTAAAAACAAATTTCGTATGAAATGATTTAGAAAAAATAAATTATTAATTTTATTAAAAACAAATTTCGTATGAAATGATTTTCTAAAATGAACACTCCATAATAAATATCTGTTAATTCTTATTTATTTGATTAAAAATCTACCTAATAAAAACAAATTAAACTAAAAAAAATCATGGTATATAATTATTTAATGAAAAAATTGTATTCGATAAATATTTTCTTTCCTTAAAAGCAAATGAAAAGAATCTATCGAAATTTCGAAAAATAATTTTAAAAACAATTAAAGATAAAAATATTTAAAAAAATAATAAATTCTCTGAAATGCAATTGGGGTAGAATGTCTCACCCTGCTATAGAAAGAAAAGGGTGCGAAATATAAGATTGGGCACTTTTATAATAATCCCGGATACATGTCGAGACAAGTCCATATCCATTGGAGACATTGAAACAAGCTCAGACACGAAATAAAGAATTTTCTATTAATCAAGTATAGTAAGAGTTTAATCAATAGCGTTTACTTCTCCTTAACACAAGCTAACTATTTTAATACTGATAATAAAATTACATGCAAAGTCTATTATATTGAGTTGAAATATGTCAAAAAAATTGCAAAATAAAAATACACGAAAAAGAAATACTCTCAATCTATAGCTATAGGTTAAACACGTATGAAATAATTTTTTAGTAAAAAAGTAAAATATAAGCTTTCAATAGCGATTCAATGCAAATAATTAAATTAGTCACACACACGCACATATATATATTATCAATTTTCTCTAGATGTTTAAATAAAAATGTCTATTTGGCAGCCACTCGCTTTAATCAAAATTCTTTCTTATAAAATTCAGAGAAAAAGAGAAATATTGAAGTATTCGTATAATAAAAATAATTATTTACAGAAAATAAGTATATAATTAGTCTCATATGTACTTTAACCACAACATATTTATAGTAGTAGGTGAAGTGGGAGATAAATTTAAAAACCTAATTTATCGATCGGAGAATTTACCACTGCTCGAAGCCCCTAAAAACTTAGTAAATTGGATATTGGATTGTATCTAACTTTCTGAGATTTGGCTCGTGATTTCCGGCTTCTTTTCCTTCTACTCTGTTCTTTTCACGATGGAGGGTCCAGCCCATACAGGCCTTTAGGGATGGACCTTCTGGTGTATCTCCTTCTCACATCAATATCATTAAAAAAAATAATAATAATTATATGTTGGTGATGAGATTTTCTAAGTAGGAGTAAAAGTCATATGGTGTGCACCTAACACAATAGAATATTTAATGTTATATGTAACAGGTCGTTAAAACATCAATCCAAAGACTGGTTCGACGAACAACTATACGTATCGATTCTAAATTCACCTCTAAGTTAGGGGAAATGTTTTTTAAAAGTTCAGCCAAGTAGTCTAATAATCGAAATCCTCTTGCATTTTTTTGTCGCATTTCAATTTATATAGGCACTCTACATATTCTAAGTTTTTAAATTATTAATTTATTGCTAAAAGACTAAATAGGAATGCTTACTTTTTATACAGAGGGATTACATTAGACTTGGTCTAAAAAGAGAGTGTTCTCTAACTAGCCCATGTCCGTTCAGAATTGAAAAATTATTACTCTGTATTCTCATTGTTCACTAAAGACAAAAATAGATAATTCTTTTGTTAGTTGTTAATGATAAGATGACCAACTATTTTTTGTTCAAAAAGAGTACACTTTGCAAGTATTTCATATGTGAAAAAAAAGAAGAAAAAATTATTTTCTTTTAAAAACATATTTTTCTTCGGAGTGGATTTTTTTTGCTAAATGAGGATGTTCGTCTAATAATGTAGGCAGATCCGAACAACTTTCATTTTGCATATTAAATTTTACTGTTAAGACGGCAGATAATGTTTTTACAGAAAGTTGCGACTTCTCACTGCTCCAATAATCATTCCCTAGTGAAAATACCCTTTCAACAGCAGCATTAGTGCCTGGACAACATAAGGAAATTTCTATTAAAACTTTTAAATTTTCATGTGGGATATGTTCTACTCTAAAATGCCGAAAGATTTCTACCCATCTTTTGTCAAGTTCTATTTTCTCATCGTTCCATTTCTTCAATTTTTCTTCATTTAAATATAAATTTACTCTTCGAATTTCTTCAAAGAGAAAATTGTCATTAATAACAATATCTTTTACTTCCTTCATTACAAATTCGACTGCTGAAGAAACTTCTTTCCATTCAATTTTACTATTTAGAAGGGTCCATTTGAAACAATTTAATGCTCTAAAGTTCACTATCCATTCTTCGATATATTCATAGCAAATTTTATAAAAAATTTTAACTTCTTTTAAAAATTCATTTTTTATTCCGGGATTGGAATCTTCCAAAACGGTCAGTTAATTCTTTATAATTAGTGGTAAAAATCCATCATTAAATCTTGATTTACATTGCAGTATGAAATCGTTTAATATAATACAAACTTCTGCTGCTGAAATTTAATCTCCTTCAATTTGTAGAGTAATTTTATGAAACAACGGCGCCTGACTGTGAATAAAATAAAGCATAGGTAAGCAATATGCGCGCGTGAAATTCAAATCACTGTCAAAATAATTTTAAATATTTAATTAATAAAATTGAAATAAAATAATCTAAAAAAATGTTTTAGAAATACAAATGAGTATAAAATTATACAAATGAGTACTTTCAGAGTACAGGATTTGAAAAGAGTACAGTTTGCGAAAAAAGAGTACAAAACTCAGTAAATGAGTATAGTTGGTCACCTTATTAATGAGCATACATTTCTATTTTTTTTTTTCTTTTTTTTTGTTCTTGTATATTATATGTTAAATTGTTGTAGTTTTTTTTTTGACTTTTCGGCCCTTCTAGCCATAAGCCAATTTACGATACTATATATTTTTTACATTTTGTCTCTACCACGGGTTCAGATTTTAGCCGAATACCTCGAGTCGGATTCGAACCCGGGTCCTAGAATGTATTGATGTTTAGAGGACCTAGCCACCGAGGACTTGTGCCTCTAAAAGCAGGTCGAGGAATAAAGATTTATTTATTTATTTAATCTAGACTAGATACAAATGGACAAAAATTTTTAAGAATTGAAATCATTTTTTTACTTAAGTTTATTTTAATAAATATTTATATATAATTGATTTAAGAGAATTTGAAAATATGCCGAAGGGGCCCAAAAATGGAGGTTTTTAAAAAAGTTAAAATTATTGAATTATCAAGTAAGAAACAATGAAAATTTAATTTAAAAGGGTTTAGGAAAATGCCACGAGAGCCCACAAAAGAAAAAAATTAAAATGAAAAAAACTTCAACCCGGTGAATACTACATGTTTTCTAAGGGTATTTGCTATAAAGAGTTTGTGGAGGAAATTTTTCAAAAGAAGTAAATTTTCTATAAATTTATAGAATTTATTGTTTGCAATAATACACTTTAATATACAATATAATCTCTAATATTAACTGAATAAATTAATATATTTAAACAACTATTAGGTATTAAGTTGTTACTTTTTTATTTTTCGATTTCTCCGTGAAATTGATTATATGTGCACGGATTCTATGTTATTTGCCTGGACATGATTCTAAAATAAAATAAATATATAGGTATTAAAAAAAAACTTTCTAAAACATGCTTTTTAAGTTTAAGTTTTTTTTTTTTATTTTTTCGGTATAAAAAACAATTTTATTCTTTTAAATTCACACTACTTATTTCTAAAAGAATCAGATACTACTTTATTTTAATTCCTGAAAGTGATGAAATGTTGTATTGTCATAGATATTAGTGTAAAATTTCAATTAATTGATTCTGAGTAAGCATTTACAAGACACTTTCTATTGTCTTTTAAATTTTTCCTTTAACATAGGTACAGGGTACACGTGTGAGAATAAATCTTTGACTTCTCAAAGAAAATCTTGCAAGCCTTGAGATTTTGTACTGTTTTGTATATTTCAAAGTTTAAATTATATTTCTTTTCATTACTTTCTTGAATTAGTCAGAGTATTATGAAAGGGAAATTTTGAGAAAATCGGTTCGGTAGAAATCAGACAAAATTCGTTACCAAGTCATTTGAAGAAACCAAGTTAACTAAAAATGTAAACTTGTAAACAGAATAAGCCTTATGTTTCTCTGATCCAGTCTCTTCACATAAATGCTTGAGAATCAACAAATAATAAATTGTTGCGTGTGTTGATAACAACAAGTCGCAGTGAATGAATATAAATTCGAGGATTGTGGAGGAATTATGTCGAGATGGCTGGTCGGCCTGAATGCAAACCATGAGATGATTCATGCATTCCAGTTCCCAGATTCCGTTCTTAATAAATAAATAAATTTATTTTTGCGAGAAGAAATACTAAAAAGTAAAACATGGAGGAGCAAAGCCCGCCAGGTCAACCGCGTGCTTCACGCTGAAGTACGTCGAAAAGGCAGTGGCGCAGAAGCCAAGAAGTACAGTCGTCCAACAGGCCATCCTTTCCCACCAGCACATGGGACTCGTTGATGATGATCTCGAAGACGATGATCTAAAAAACAGAGTCATAGAAATCATTGGAATTCAAACTATTTTATCAATACCCTTTGATATACTTTTTCATTCAATACCCCCAATTAATGTGGATAGTTAATTTAAGTAATATACAAACACATAAAATAAATTCAAAAGTAATCTATTAAACCTAGTTTCAAAGACTAATTGAAGGAAATAATGAAAATACTTTAGGAATTGTTATGATTTCCGAAAATTTTGCAGATGATCCTATGATGAAGGAACTTTCGCACCCAACTAATTAGGACTGGACTACTAATTTTTACTTTATCATACATGATTTGGTCAAATATTCTAATCGTGCAAGAAAAAAGTGTTTTTATTCTTCGTTTTTTGATATAGCTCAAAAACTATTTTGATAAAAAATTAAATGAAAATCAATTCATCGTTAGGAACATTATAATAGGATCCCGTTTTACTTTTTTAAATTGAACCCTAAAAAACAATTGAAAAAACTAAGAAAAAAGAAAATTAAACAAACAAAGATAAAAAATTCGAATATGGGGGAGAATATCAAAATAGTTTTGTAAAGCCTGTCTTCATCTTCAATATAATGTACCTATTTTAAATTCAATGGAACATTAGGGGCCGTACGTAAATTACGTCAAACGAATTTAATAATTTTTAGAACCCCTTCCCCTGCGTCATATTCTGTCACATTTTCGTTGAGCCCCCCCCCTGTATGTGAATTCACACTATCACATTCTATAACTTATAATAATACCCATTATCTTAAGCAAATTAGTCTTTGTTGAAAAAATCATAATAAAATATTTGTAAGCAAACAAATATCTTCAGGGAATGAATCCTTAATTATAAGAAAAAGGGTTTATTTATTTGAAAAAAAAATTATGTGTTTTTGCTAAAAATTGCTTGCTTACAATTTTTTGTCTAGATTTATTTTACCAACATTTTCAGGTTGGAATAATAATAACCTGAAATCTGAAAAATATAGGGATTTGAAAATTTAAAAAAAAATTTAATTTGACTTTTGTGACATCACAATTTGCAGATACCCTGGCCCCCTTATCACATTTTTTTCAGACATCTGAGATGCCTCCTCCCCCTTAAAGTGTGACGTAATTTATGGATGGCCCCTTATTCAGAAGTGAATTTATATCAAACTCAAAATGAATGCAAGGTTTTTGAAATTTTATTTTTAAATAAATGATGCAAGTATGAGCCTACAAGATCTTTTGTTTTCCGCCGTAGAAAATAGTTCAAAATATTGTATCACAATAACCAGAAAAGCTTCAAATTGCTTAGATATAGTATAAAGGAATAAATAAATTAATTAAGTTGAATAAATAGATGACTATCCTAATGTCTAAAAAAAATTCTCATTAAAATTTATTAATTAGTAAATCTCTTATAAAAATAATTGGTATCATTTACCGTTATGATACGAATTAGTAAATATTAGAACTTTTTGGAATAAACTAGATTATACACTGTTTATATATTTATCAAAGTAACATCAACAAAAATACACAACACCATTCAAATACCCGACTTTCGAATACCAGGTGCAAATAATTTTTGGAGACATAAATAAATATAAATTAACCATAATGATTGTTGAGGCTTTGGTGGTAAAAATTATTTCTAGACCTCCAGTGTTTAAGTTAAAATTTTGGCTACAACTTTCCAGCCTAATTCACGATAATTCTTCACATAGGCGCCGACTTTTGAATATTCGTGTGGGGGCTTAAAAAGGTGAATCGGAAAATTTACCCAATCTTAGAATTAGTACATAAATTGTATAACAAAAAGTAACTAATATATTCAATGTATTTATAGTTTTCAAGCAAAAGTATTTTGACGAATCGCTGAACGTTTAATAAATTCTTCTGCGATATCATCAATATTAATATTGATGTCGTTATGAACATTTAGAATTGCTATATTATTTAACCATTCTTGGTCCATAGTCAAGATCTTAAATAAGATTTCAATCTACGTAAAGCTGAAAAAGATCTGTCAGTTGTCGGAATGGTTAAAAATGACTTAATATATGTATTTCATAACCTCAGATAACATTTCTGCACAAGCAAGATTCTTTTTAAAAAATTCAGCCACATCCCAAAAATCCTTTAATTTTGTATTTTCTTTTGTATTATATAGTCTATATATAGTACATCCTATCGCGAGGCAATTTTAATATTTCTTTATCAAAATTATTCTTGTAAAAATCCCATACAACATCAAGCGTCTTAATATTACCAGTTAGTAAAAATTCTTCTATATTTGTTAAATGGTCCATAACAGGAGTTTCAAAACGTTCATTTAAAGAAGATACCTATTGTTTTATCTAATATTTCTGAAAAATATTATGCGGTAATCTATTGGGGAATTGTATATATGTTCATTATTATTACTAGAATGAGAAATTCTTCTTGGTATTTTTCGAGGTCGAGGTAATATGGAATCTTCCGGCCCAAGGGTTCTCGCTTTGTTTTCTGCTTCTGCCCATATTTCATCAAATCTTCTCTTAATTTAGCAAACAAGCTGTATTTTTTGTTAGTATTAAATATTTTTGTGTGAGGCAAAATCTCCTCAGATTTTTCTGTGTGGGATCTGAGTCCTTCAGCTCGAGCCCCGAAGCCCCCACAATCCTACATATTCGGCGTCTATGTTTCTTCACCTGATTCTGAAGCAATTTTCAAAGAATATTATAGTATTATAGATATAACTTAGCCATAGTGAAATTGATGTTCGCGAAAGGGCATCGAATATGTCGCTACTGAGTGAATTTAGATGTATGATATATGGCTTGTTGATCTTCATAAAATTCGTTGAATAAAATATAATTAAAATCGAAATTAAATTAAATTACTATAATCTTCTTTAAAATTTTCTGGCAGTGATTTAACTTTTTTCATAAAAAAGCAGTTTTTTGTATTACTAGGTATATGTAGGTATATTATTTTTAATAATAAAAAATCTACCTTTCATGGTGACAACATATGCTTGAAAAGAATCAGAGATAAACTTATAGAATTGGAACGAATTGATATTTTAATAATAAAAATAAAGGAGGCAATAAAAAGAGTGTGTCTTCTGCTGGAATAATGAATTTTTTACTTGATTTATAACAAGACTATAGTCTCGAGGGCTTTGCTCTCTTCGTCATTATATACAATTGATTCACAGGAATTGATGTGTGAAATTTCTGTGAGTCAATTGTAATTGACTGATGAAGAGGGCAAAGCACTCGAAACCATAGTCTGTTATAAACCAATTAAAAAATTAATTATCCCAAAAGAAGAGAGAAGACTAACTCTTTTATTGTCTCCTTTAATTTATAAAAATTATGCTACTCTCGGCAAAAAGAAACTAAATTTAATTTTAATAGTAAATAAACATAATACAAAATAAGTTTTTTCAAAACATCTAAAAAAAAAAAAAAATATTCAACCAATTTCAAAACTTTAACAAATTTATCACAAGTGAATTTTATAAAATACATAAGTATAGAGTGAGTATTTATTTTACTCAGAATCATCACAGGTAGTAGGTGATACGGATCGATTGCTGTCGGAGGATTGCTTCGGGATGGATGGTAGATGTTGAGAGTCCACTGAAGAAAGTGACTCGAGGCATGATTGATAGGAAGAACTTGTCGAAGAGACGACCAACCTGTTAAGAGTACCACGATCATCTAAAATTCTAAACTATACCTAGTTGTGGGATAAGCATGCTCTCTTTATATTACGATTAACTGTGGTACTCGTGAGAGTTCAAAAAATATATTCTGAATTTTTGAAATTCTCTTCTTGTTTTCTTAGACCTAATACTAGGTGTGGCAGCTAATAATGTCCTTTTTTCGTCATGAGGAAAACACAAATTTTTTCAGCACTGGCAAAAGTGGTTTATTCAAAGTATGCACCATCGGATTCTACACATTTTGACCAACGATCCGGCAAATTGTGTATCCCCTCCCAGTAGAATTTCTCCCCTTTCGAGGCGAGCCAAGATTCGAGCCATTTTGCCACTTCTTCGTAATTAGCGAAGTGCTGGTCAGCCAATCCGTGTGCCATTGACCTAAAGAGGTGGTAATCCGATGGAGCGAGGTCTGGAGAGTAGGGCGGGTGGGGTAGGGCCTCCCATTCGAGCGCTTTGATGGTTTCTTTCGTCGATTTGGCGGTGTGCGACGAAGCGTTGTCGTGGAGCAAAATGACACGTCCATGTCTTCGAGCCCATTGCGGCCGTTTTTCGATCAATGCATGATTCAAATTGATCAATTGTTGTCTGTAGCGGCCCGCATCAACAGTTTCGCCCGGTTTTAGCAGCTCATAATACAGCAAACCTTTTTGGTCCCACCAGATGCACAGCATTGTTTTCTTTCCGAACCGATTCTGCCGTGGGGTCGATGGTGCCGCTTCTCCAGGTGAAAGCCATGACTTTTTGCGCTTGGGATTGTCGAAATAGATCCACTTTTCATCTCCCGTGACGATACGATACAGAATCGACTTCCTTTCTTGACGAACCAGCAACATTTCAGCCATCATTTTTCGCTTCTCCATTTGCCGGTCGTTCAAGTCATGTGGCACCCATCTGCCTTCCTTGTGGATCTTTCCCAATGCTTTCAGCCGGTCACCAACTGTTCTGCGGCCTACTCCGAGTCTCTCTGCAAGCATTCCTTGCGATTGGCGCGGATCTTCTGCCAGCAAGTCCTCCAGGTCAGCATCCTCAAACTTTTTCGGCTGTCCAGGCCGCTCCTTGTCGTTCACATCAAAATCACCACTTCGAAACCGTCCAAACCAACGTTGGCAGATTTTTTCAGATGGAGCATGGTCCCCATAAACTCCCCGAGAATACGAGCCGTTTCCGCAGCCGATTTCTTCATTAAAAAATAGTGCAACATCACCTCCCGCAAATGCTCTTTTTTCGGCACAAAATCCGCCATGTTTACAAGCCAATATCTCATACACAAATGAACCGAATGTTGACATGTTATATGCCGTTTGAAAGGTGATTACCAACACTATAAAACCAAAAAATATTTGGATGAGTTTGGTGGAAAAATACCGAAATGCCATCTGTTAGAAAAAAAGGACATTATTAACCGCCAAACTTAGTACATTGCCAAAAGAATGCTTGTTTAATAATTTGCACCAAGAATATTTTGATTTGGAGATGACGATCATGATGAATAATGGAATTGAAATAATTTCCGGAAAAGAGGTTTTTTTATTTAATTAGTTTTTTCCTCTTATTAAAAACAAGGACTAAAAAGATGATCAAGGACAGTCGATGGTGGAGAAGCTAATCTCTGAAGTCGAAGCTCAAATACAATGTATACATTAATTCATGGAAAATAATTTGTTCAATAAAATTAAAAACAAAAACAAAAAAACTAAGAATCTTTTGCAAATATTTTATTTGAATTCAATATAAATATCAAGACCCTTAGAATTTTCATAATATCATGTGTTTCATTATGTAATTAGAACGAGCGAAAGGAACAACTAGAAAAATGTTTTATGTTTTTAACTATTAAAAAACACAAAGAAAAAACTAATCGCGTTATTTTTTATATAGAACATGGCTAGAAATAAAGTACCTTCACGTTTATAAATTAATTTACGATCCCAGAGAGAGAGAAACGTGATTCATACTATAAATATAAGATTAGAAATAAATAAAAAAGAGCAAAGATTGTAAATTGAATTATCACCTTGGGCCGTAAGGAGAAATTGATCCCGCTGAAATTTTCCTAGTGGAAATCGCCTCATACTGGTATCCGCCGTCAGAGCTACTTGAACTAATGCTAGTATCAATATCAAGCTCTGGATGCCTCAAATCTAAAAATAAAATACTTTAATTAATACTTTATTTTATTATATAACTAATTTATAATCGAAAATTTTAAATGAATAAAAGGTCTATAAAACAGAGGTGCCCACAAGGGGGGGGTTAAGACACAGAGGGCGTCATTTAAATTTATGGGGGTGGGAGGGTGAAAATTGTTGCATTTTAGCACTATATGCTAAAAATAAAAACGGTTAAGTCTTATAACTTCAACATAAAACAAAAAGATCTTCTAATTCTTTAGAAGTGGGGGAGGGGTACATTTTATTTCTGGGAGAGGGGATGGGGTTACTTTTCATGAAACTTGGGGTCACCCCTTTATAAATTAATGATTTTTTCTTCTACTTAATATACAGGTTGGGGCATAAAGATCTACCACATTTTGAAGAGGTATAAAAATGAAAAAAATTTAACTAGAAAAAAACTGAATATATTTTTTAAATGAAAATAAAATATATATTTGTTTTTTAAATGTGTTTTAAACATTATATCAATCAAAGGGGAGGGGGTTAAAAATGAAAATTCTATCTCTTTCGACCAAACCATGTATACAAAATTTGGTTGAGTTTGGTCAAAAGAGCTAAATTTTCATTTTTGAACTTCCCCCCATTTTGGGTGGTTCGTTTTTGCATTCCTAGCATTTTTAGGGTCCACAGAATATGTATGCAAAATTTGGTTGAGTTTGGTCGAAAGGACTAGAATTTATATTTTTGACCCCCCCCCCCCCTTTTTTTTTGTCTATAATGTTTAAAATACGTTAAAAAAAGAATTATGTTCTTTTCAAAAACATATTCAGTTTTTTTCTAGTTAAATTTTTTCATTTTTTTATACCTCTTCAAAATGTGCTAGATCTTTATGCGCCACCTTGTACCTACATTTATCATGTAACCAGGTAAGTTTCATTTTCTTATGAAAATGAAGTCAATACCTTCGAAATTTCAGACTCAAATGAAAATTCTTGTTTTAAATCATTCTAATCATTAATTTATTTTTCTCGTTCCACCTAGGAGGTAGGCAAAATAATCTACAGAACTACATTTATTATTGGTTATAGTATCTACCACACAATTTAAGTGTTTTGTTTACGTTTTGATTTTTCTTTGAGATAAAAAATTGAACGAGGATGAAACTAATAATAATGATTACTAAAATCTAAACCAAACATGGCATAGTATTTTATACTTTATATATTTATTTAACGAAACGGACATAATAGTGAATACAATCATTAGTGAATCGATTCTAAACTCGAGAAAATATTTTAAAATACTTTAGATCTCAATCTGGACTAGATCACAGGATTGAGAGAAAAATTAATTTGCCTGAAGCAAATAATTTGAATGTAAATTGAAGAAATCTCGTTCTATTTTATAAAAATCCTTTTGGTTTCCGAAAAAGGAGACTAAGAGAAATTTATAATTTATTTATTGATTTTCCTATTTAATGGTTGTAATTTTCTTCAAGTAGCAGAGAAATTGATAAGAATTAAAATAAAATTGAAAAAAAGCTTTTCCATATTTAGCAAGAATTTTTATAATAATAATATTCCCGTTTACAAAGAGGACTTTGATAAGTACCAGTTCATCTAAGAGAAAAATAATTTATTTAAAATTTACTATTTTTTTAGTGTACCTACCATACGAAAGTATTATAAATGTTTAGACAATAAATGATGTGCTTAATTTTTTCGAAATATTTCAAAACACTTAAAACTATTATCATAATTTTTATAAAAAAAAATAAAACCGACTTTAAAAAAATTAAATGGAACAAATAAAATAATAATAACTTAAAAATCAAATAAAATACATTAAAATGTATAAAATAATTATCTTATTTAGTTAGAACTAAATGACGAAATATTAACATGAAATTACTTTTTGAAGTCCGTACCAAACAAACTATACCTATAAGCGAGCGTACCCGCCAAACGTTCTAAGTAAGATCCGTCGTGTGCGATTCATAAAATGTATATGTTTGGCACCGACTTCAAAAAGTAATTTCATGTTAATATTTCGTCGTTTAGTTGTAACTTACATAAGATAATTATTTTATACCTTTTAGTGTATTTTATTTGATTTTTAAGTTGTTATTATTATTTTATTTGTTCCATTTAATTTTTTATAAATCATTATTTTTATAAAAATTATTTTTATTTTTCTCTTTTTAGTGATGTTATTAATAGTGAATTAATATAATACCTTGCATGCATCTCGTAAGAGAAAGCGTCGGGCGAATGAATCAGAAAATGATAAAAAATTTTTTATAAATTTATTAAACCAATTATTTTACATTAATTAATGTATACATTGTATTTTTGCTTCGATTCCGGAGAATACTTCTCCACCATCGAGTGTCCTTATTCATCTTTAGTCCTTGTTTTTAATAAGAGGAAAAATCTAATTAGATAAAAAAACCTCTTTTCCGATAATTATTTCAATTCCATTATTCCCCAATCAAGTCGATTGGTCTCCTATCTTCCTATCCATTCCTCCCAATGAGTCAATCCAGAAAATGATAATAAAATTCAATTCATAAATATAGAAATTCTCTCGAAACTTTTGCGGATTTTAAATGAATGTTTTAAGATTTTTATTATTAAAGATTTTATTTATTATAATTTCGATTATTTGTTCATAAGAATTGGAGATTTACGTTATTTCGTCATTACCATATCTTCAGAACTTGACCAAATTAATATGGGACCACCCCTAAGGAACTCTCTTTTCAATAAAAAAGAATCATTAAAATCGGTTCATTAACAAAAAGAAGTTATGCCTGAACAAACATATCAAAAAAGGCCCAATACCAATGAAAAAAAACGGAAACTAGACTGAGCCCAATGCAAAAAAATCATCGAAATCGGTTAACAATTGGCAAAGATATGAGGTAACATAGACAGAAAAATGAAAAATAAAAAAATTCAGTCGAATTGAGAACCTCCTCCTTTTTTGAAGTCGATTAAAAAGTGAAAATGTTTTCGATACAAGGTAATCTATTTGAAAATTTTAGTGAATTAATTTCTTGCTATCAAACGGCTTAATAGATGAAACTTGGCACAAAGTTGAAGTTTATAAACATCAACATATGGGCCGAATTTAATCTCGGTAGCTCAAACCGTTCCATTCGATTTTCTTTTGATTATTTGCCATTTTTGAATCAGAACCTGAAATCTCATTTTAATAATAATAATAAAAATAATAAAACTGTGAAGCAAGAAAGCCTAAAATCTAATCAATTTTTTGTTTTGGTGAATATAAACATTTTCCTCGTAGCTTGAGTTATCATTATGAAATTGAATTTTATTCTGAATATCTTCATTTGATTAGGAAGTCATGAAAAAATTCAATAGATCCTTTATTTTTTTGTTATTTTACCATAGTAGTACCAGAAAACTCACTGTGATCTCTCATTCTAGAGCAAAGCTTCTTAAACTTTTTACATTCATGACCCCTTTTTATCATCGAGATTTTTTCGCGACACCATGTTGTAAATATAAAATAAAGATATAAAAATAAATATTCTCGCTTAGATCATTTATTTTTTCGTAAATAATATAAAATGAATAAGCTGACGTGTTCTGATGTGGTCATCCACTTGACTTTACCATACAACCTGGCCCCCTCATATATTTAATAAAATTATTTATAATCATGTAGGGGAGGGGATTAGTTTTTGCATTTTTAGACTCCTGGGTGCCTGTATACAAAATTTGGTTGAGTTTGCTACAAGAGCCTAGATTTTCATTTTTTGACCCTACACCCCCCCCCATTTTGGGCGGTTATTTTGTGCAATTTTAGAATTCTTGGGTCTCACTGATTATGTATACAAAATTTGGTTGAGTTTGGTAAATGGCCAAGATTTTCAATTTTTGACCCCCTCCCCTCCCCTCCCCATTTTGGGCGGTTAGTTTTTGCATTTTTAGACTTCTGGGGTCCCACTGATTATGTATACAAAATTTGGTTGAGTTTGCTCAAATGGCCCAGATTTTTAATTTTTAACCCCCCTCCTCCACCCCTTTAATTTTGGGTCGATATGCACCAAAATCTAATCAGCTCTTAATCTTAATGGACCAAAGCTACCAGTAAAATTTGGTTTCGATATTCAAACTAGTTTTTGAGCTAGCTCGTCCACAAAAATTTGCTAACGCACTTACGGACAACCAGTCAACCAGACGGACAGACTAACAGACATTTTGACAAAACAATTATTATCTCAAAAAATATAATTTTTTCGATGTTCACTTATCAGAGCTTTTTTGTAGAGCTGAAATGCCATGGTTTTGCTCAATTTTTTTAATCAAAATAGTTTCAGCCGTTTTTGTGGTATTTCGAAAAAAGAAGGAAAAAAATCCACTTTTTTCATACACGTTTACAATACTTGACCATACCCTGTATGGTAAAGTAAAAATATGAAAAAAGCAGTTTTAAGATGTGTCTTTAGTGTACAAAGATGTTATGAATTACTTACTGTGCGTTTGTGTCATATTTTGACTCTGAAATAACTTAATGTTTAAATAGCAATGCGAAACGCTATTAGTGATACTCTTTCAATAGGTAAATATAATTTACATTTAACCAGTATTACGATTTTATTATTGCGCTGTACATAAAATGTAATATATCAAATTAAAGATAAATGAGAGTATACATTTATGTATCTTGATTAAATTTTTCGCGACTCCAACATTTCGCTTTAAGACCCCATTCGAGGTCGGGTCTCTGAGCCTTAGTTTAAGAAATGCTGTTATAGATTTATCGTGGATAGATCAAGACATATAGGTTGAAAAATGAATCATGCTTGAAAATTATTTTGCCTCATGTCTCAAATATTTCTAAGCAGAAATAAGAAAAAATCAATGAAGTTCAAAACTGAGGCCAAAATACTATATAATAAATAAGATTGAAGTAATTTTTGGAGACGGACTGATAAGTTAATTGAGTGAATATTGATGAGGTAGTCCAAAATTCAAAAAAAGAAGATAGTTTAAATTATATTTTTTTTTTGAATTTTGGACTGGCTCATCAATATCCACTCAACATAATAATAAATTATACAAAACAACGATAATTATAATATCCTTAGTCTAGACGTGTAGTCACTCTTGGTTGACGATGACCCTGACTAGAAATTGACTGAAGACACTGAATTTAATATTAGCATAGATTTACAAACCTTTTTAGTTAACCAAAGGTTATTTGGTGAAGAATTGTAATCTTGCACGAATTAAGTTATTTTTTGCTTCGCTTATTCGAAATATCTAAAAAACGGCTAAAATTATTTTAGATTAAATAAAATTGAGTATATTAAAGGTGTTTTTGTCTATGATAAAACCGTATATAGTGAACATCGAAAAATTTATATTTTAAGAGAAATTAATTATTTTGCCTAAATATCTGTAGTGAGTGAGTGGGCTAGTGGACTAGTGCACGAGTCCGTGCGTTACCAAATTTTGTGTACACTCTAGCTCAAACAACTAATGTATGTATCGAAATATAAATAGTAAATTTAGATCATGTATATTGAGATTAAGAGCTAATTAGATTTTATTTAAAAATCGGACAAAAAAATTAGGGGAAGTGGATTAAAATGTGAACCCTTTGTCCGACTTAGACTAAATTTTGCAAACTTTGCCTTTAAGGTCTTATTTTTTTTTTTTTTTTAATGCAATCGAATGCAAGAAGGAGTGCACCAGTAAAGATGCAGCCCCTATGGATCTCGAAAGACCCTTGCATTACCGAAGAGAAGAGAAAGTTGATTAAGTGAGAGAGGTGTAGACGTAGGTGTCTATGCACTCCGGTTTTGAAGGTTTGAAGATTATAGGTGCTGGGAAAGATAGAGGCTGGAAGAGAGTTCCAGTTCCTTGAAGTCATGGGGATATATGTATTGGCGAATGAAGTGGTCCGGCACTTTTCTAATTTAACCGCGAAAGAGTGTTGGGAGTCGGCAAAACGCGTGCTACGTGCAAAGCATGCTTTGGGGGGAATTATTGATTTTATCTCATCAGAGCACCTGCCGTGATAGTATCTATAGAAAAGGGAAAGGGCAGAGACATCTCTTCGATGAGCCAGCGAGTCGAGGGAGTCGGTGAGGGTAGAATCGTCAATTAGCCTGACTGACTCGTTTCTGAATTGCATCCATTATGGAAATATAAATATAAAAATCAGCTTGCTAAAATGTCCGAGGAAGGTGTAGATTAAAATAATGAGATGGCTACATTTCATAGTTTACATTTTAATATTTTAAAAACATATAAATAAGATCATAAAGACTTAAAGGCAATGAAAAACTACACTTAAATTAATAATAAGAGAAATTTCGAAAAATAAACACGCTTATTAAGAAGATGCCTACGATTAAAATTTACCAGGGGCTTAAGGTAGTTGTTTCGCGACAATACTAGCAAAAAGTTAATGCTAGAGTATATAGAACAGACAATAAGGATTCATAGTTCATAAGCACAAAACTTTTTGCTGTTTATGTACCAATTTTAGCCAATCCCCCCAAAGTGCTCGTTTGACAAATTTGGCACCATTCTCAGGGATTGAATATATTTTTATATTAAAATGACATATAAAATACATTTTAAATTTCTATAAAAATCGTTTTGTTATTTTTTAACAAATGTAATCAACGCCTACGTTCCACCTTATGAAAATTATAATTTTGAAAAAATCTAGCGCATGCATCTTTCGCTGGTTAAATAAATGCGCTGTTGCCAAATTGTTTTTAGTCTAAATTTTTTTAAACATTTTTCATTATTTATTCCTTATTATCTTAGAAACTGTGTTGTAACTATGAATCAAAATTGTCTTAAACTATGTATTTGTTATTGTTTAATATTGGTTTAGTTTTTTATAAAAATGGTAAGAAGGGTTTCTTAATTATAATTAAATATGTATGTAAATTTTCCGATATCCCGTATAGTGCAATGTTAAAGAGCCTGAAAAACTCGATTTTTGAAATTTAATATCTCCGGAACTGTATTGTTCATAAATTTCGTTTTGCCCTCAATCGATGCAGAAGTATTTAAATAATAACCTGTATAAATAGTAGAGATGGAACTTTTCTTTGAGGTGTTGCGGAAATTGAATTCAATTTCCGCAACACCTCAAAGAAAAGTTCCATCTCTACTATTAATTAATACGGAAACACTGGCAACGGAGCACGAAGGCCATTATCGAGCCCGAAACCTGTATAAATTTCAAAAAAAATCCTAAGAAAAAGCATTTGGCGGAACAACTACCTTAAAATTCCTAGATATGCCACTGAGTCGTGAGGTGGATTTTCGCCGGGTCATCTTCAGGGATTGCGATTCAACTCAGTTCAATAATTAATTGTTTTTGAGAAATTGATATTGTAAACACTCTCTCAAACTATATCCACTCGACACCTACAAATTAATAGCTTAAATTACTATGGCATATTCGCTAGATAAAGACCACAGTAGTGAATTCACTCTATTATTTTATTCTCTTTCTGTTAAGAAAGTCTGAAATGTAGAAAAAAAATTACACACAATTTTCTTCTCTTTGTATGTCTGAATTCTCGGTTGTTCTAACGAAGAAGAACTGAAAGCCTTGAATAATTCATTCTGGTATATTTTTTTTTCAAAGCAAAGAAATAATTAGTATTTGGGCTTTCTAGAATGAAAAAAATGCAGAAAATCATCACACATTTGAATTGGTAACGAACAATTTTAGATGATAAGCTGAAATTTGGCACAAAAGCTTTTAATAATAAACTGCACCTCCCTGCACAGTTTTAATTTCAGCTAGTTAGTTAAAATATTGCCAAATCACTAAAATTGTCGGAAAGCCTACCAAGACTTGAAAAATATTCACTTTTTCTTTCTTTTAGACTTTTTATTTTGAATAGATTGCTATACATTTATTTCCTTGAATTTTCAAATATATACTACATCATAATCAGTAGTTCCATTTACTGCTATTTCGTAAGTAAAAATAAAAACATCATATAATTAACATTTTAATCATTTATTGTATTTTTCTAGGCAAAAAGTAAGAAATTTTAAAGTTGAATTCGGTCACGTGATGAAGAAATTTCCTCTAATATAATTTATTCGGTGATCAAAGAAAATTCCAAATCAAATTTATACCCACCTTTAAGCCTAGTTTACAGGAACTTAGCTTACCATTAGCATTATTCTACTATTCCATTTACTAAGCACTTAGCAGACTAACTGATTAGTAGTGGTTCACATGTCTCTTTTAACTACTCTAATTAGTGTATAGTGAAAGCTGCAAGATGGCAATTCTAGTTGTCAATATATGTGGTAGTGGAAGCTACTTGCCATTAGTAAATAGAAACCATTTCTATTCACTCGCACTTGCCACTCTATTAATTCTAAACACTTATATTGTGTGTCTACACTGACACAGAATTAGTACGAGTGAGTTAGTACTAATGCTTAGCACTAAGCCCGTGTAAACTAGGCTTTAGACACTCGAATTCTTTTTCTTGTCTGGCAATTTTTGCAAATCATACAAGATACAGCTTCATTGATTAATGTTAGTACTAATGCTTAGCACTAAGCCCGTGTAAACTAGGCTTCAGACACTCGAATTCCTTTTCTTGTCTAGCAATTTTTGCAAATCATACAAGATACAACTTCATAACTTAATGATTTTAACTGACTCATTAAAAATTACAACTAAGTTAGGTCCAAAATATTGTATTTCATTTTCAATAGGATAATACACATAAAACTCGGTGATCTTTTTGATAAAAATGTTTGTGTCAAAAATTTAGCTATTAAAAATTTAAAATATCCGCAAAAAATTTAACCGCAAATTTTTTTAACATTTCTATGATATTTTGATTGTTCTTTATTTTCGCTAAGAAAATATGGTCACTGTACTTATGTTATTTAAGTGAAAGTAAAATATTTACCTGTGCTTTGATACGAAAAGCTTTTACTGGCCTTGTATTTTTTCAAGGCGTAGGATTGCATCCCCTTGAGCCTCACATAGAAGAGGAGGCGGAAAGACAAACATCAGGGGTCCAGTAAGAGAACCGCCCACAAGACTCATTACCAAATCAAACCGGGGAATCAGGAGGGCAATTCCCAGAACAATGAGAAGAAGCGCAGTTCGAAGAACGCATCGCCGCCAATTGAACTCTGCAAAGAGCAATGAACAATTTAACATTCAATACTAAAAGTTCAAACGTATTCATGCTAAAATACAAAGCCGGGTACGAGGATTGTCCAGAAGTAAGAGTACTGATCCTCTGACGCTCTATACAATTAATTTTGTTAAAGCAGGAGTCTTAAACTTTTTCACGATCGGTGCACCAAATTTTCAGTAAATCGTGAACATCTCTCAAAACGTAGAAAATAACAACTTCAGTATATTTAAATACAATTTACATAATACATGAATACCTTCTTAATTATCTAATCAGTAGATTAGATTCAAATGATTTTTTTATTATATAGCTTTTTTTTATTTATTTATTTTGAAGATGTAACATTTTTTTAGTAAAGTGACCATCAGTGCGTTCCACATGCAAGTTTGAAGACCTCCTTTGTTAAAGTAAAGGTAAGTTTTCAATTTCATTTCATTAGGTCGAACAGAAAAATATAATCCATAATCAATTCAGGAATCATTCTAACTACCAAAGCGTCAAAATATAAATCCGAATCGTATCGAGTGATGCTGCTCTAGGAAATTGATCACGGCCCGTAACACGAATTTCAAGATTTTTAGGTCCCCTCTCTTGTGTCACATCTGTCACATTTTCATTGAGCTTCGCCCTGTATTGTGACGTCACACTATCACTTTTTATACTCTATAATTTAATAATATATTTGAAAATTGTTTGTATTTTTTTTAATTTGACTTTTGTAACATCATACATTTTTAAGGTCCCCGGGGCCCCCGTCGATTTTGTCACAAATCTGATATGCCCCCCCCCCTTACTGTGTGACGTAATTTATGGACGGCCCCTTACTCAGTGGAACTTCGATTAACTCTCATCGGGACTGGAAACGTCTACATATAACGAATTAGGTGCGAATTCCTTCGGCGGGCCTCTTCCTAGTCAAAGAGCTTGGTCCTCTGGACCTTCCCCACCGACCCCTGAGCCCTCTTCCTCCCCACCTTGGTGGGGGTGAGAAGTAATCAGCACTTCTCACCTCACCAACCCAATCCCTAAACATAGAAGATCCTAAGCCGTTTGTGTTTAAGACTCCACAATTTTCAGTTCAGAGGTCAAATTTTGAAAAAACTCTCCCGGAGATATTTAAAAAAATAGACCTAGGGTATCAAAATTGAATGCTAAACCTTAAAAAGGCCAGGAGATATAGCACTTTAAGCAATTCAAAAATTTACTTCAAAATGTTTTAATTTGACTTTTGTGACATCACAATTTTTAAGATTCCCAGGCCCCCTGTCATATTTTGACACGAATCTGAGATGCCCCCTCTCCCTTTACTGGGTGACGTAATATATGGGCGGCCCTTTAGCTGGCTGGAATATTTAAGTAATCAAGTGGGAAAATGTAGTGCTTACAACATATTTAGAATACTATTATCTATTGAAATAAATTTAATAATCTCTACAAAATCAGAACATAAAGTTAAAACTTTCTTTTCTGAAAAAATGTCTAGAAACGTGCTGCATACAAACATTTCAAATCTATTTTTTTAGTCATTATATCTCTTTCTAATTTAAACACAACAAGTATAGATATAAAGTTTAAGACTACTAAAAATCCTCACCAAAAATACTATAATCAAAATGTTAAAGAGGGAAATACATATGTTTAGTGATATAATTTAATTTGCATTATTACTATAAGAAGCCCAAGCGGAAATGTACCTGGGCTCCGTTCCCAAGGCGATTGTCTCGTGCGATTGATCTTGACCCTGGACATGACCCACTAAAAAGCTTCCTATTCGATCAATCGTTAAAAATTTGCAATTATCCAGCAATTGAGGTCATATTAAAAAAACTCTTTCTTTGATACTTCAGATTATTCCCAAAAATAATACCTAAGTACTGTGGAATTGAAAAAAATGAACTATATATTCTTTTTATCTTGAGTAATTTTGAACTGAATTTTCAGAAGGGCTTACATTATTTATAAAACTTACATTCCAATAGTAAAGCAAATTCGTGGGGGGCTTCCCCTCACCCTCCTCACTATTACTGTCTTAGACATTTTTGTTACCCTTGTTTTAGCATACATCAACACATAATTATACAAGAAACATAGTATATTATCAAATAATATTTAATAATATACAAAATATTACAAAACAATACTTTATTTGGAAGTAATAGTCCTTTTTCTGTATTTTAAAAGTATTCAAGAATTGTTCTTGATCAATTGGCTACAACAGTGCTTCCCAAATTGGGGTCCGCGAAAATTTTCAGTAGAAAATACTAATATTGATTTATGAAGATTTTTTATGCTTTTTCTTGCTATGTTTAGTTTTTTCTTATTTTATTTTTAAAAACTGTTTATAAGTTACTATTTTTGTGATAAAATATAAACATATGAAATACAAATTTTGACGACTAAAATATGTTGTTTTTTTCGGGGGTCCACGGATGATTTTTTCATATTTAGGGTGCCGCGGGATGAAAAAGGTTGGGTACCACTGTGCTACAATATTTTAGTTCAATAGATGAAACCTCCTCTTAAAGAAAACAGATAATTAAAAAAAAATCATATTTATTTTCTCTTTAAAAAAGTCTTAAATGTTGCTTTAAAACCGCATTCTATCTTTTAATCTATTGATTTGAAATATTTAAGTATAATGGCATTTATTTTAGCATATTTAATTGTATAAAAGCAAATACTATAGATATACCATAGTATAATTAAGTAATGGAGAGGGATTCAGCCAATGGGTAGCCTCTGCTGAATAAAAAACTCCCAATTATAGAAAACGTTTCGGCTTTAATTAAATAATGCCATCATCAGTTCCTAAGAGCTGAAAAAAGCGATAGAGCACACATGTAAAATTACAATAAAATTTTTTTACAAAAAAATCCAAACTTGTTAATTACAAAATTATATCTTACAGTATTAGCGACACAATTCAATATTGACAAATACTGATGCCCAGGTATAATAAACATTGAGAAAGGGGCGAAAGAATTGTAAAAAAGGTAGAGAAGGAAAAAAATTTATTTTTTTATTTTTATTTTTATATATTGTCATTTTGAATTCGAATTTTTGTTATTCTTAATGTTTGTTAATTATTTTGAGAAATCTTTTAATTAAGAGATGTTTGTGAGGGGTCAGTGATCCTAATTAGATCAATGTCCTCATAATTATTATTATTATTAATTGAATGAAATTGAAATTTGCTATATTTGTACTTGAGACGTTGCCCATATCAAGTGAGAGCACACCAAGATTTATGTACCATTTTGTAATTCATATAATTTTGTATATATTATGATAAAATCCACAACAACTCTGCCTGCGGACAATTTATTTATAAAATTAATTGTGTCGCTAATACTGTAAGATATAATTTTGTAATTAACAAGTTTGGATTTTTTTGTAAAAATTTTTTATTGTAATTTTACATGTGTGCTCTATCGCTTTTTTCAGCTCTTAGGAACTGATGATGGCATTATTTAATTAAAGCCGAAACGTTTTCTATAATTGGGAGTTTTTATTCAGCAGAGGCTACCCATTGGCTGAATCCTCTCCATTACTTAATTATATACATATACAGCCATCAAATTGTATCAAAGATATACCATAGTATTTGATAAAACTTTCCTTACAACGAGTTTTCCTTAAATTGATTGTTTATCAATTTTAATTTTAATTTTCCCATATAGGTATTTCTATTTTTCGTGTGTGAACTTGGTTTGCAAGTCAAGAGGGAATAAATAGAGGTAGTGTGTGAAAAGTTCTTAAAATCTTTTTAGGGCTTTATTTCTTCTTTGAACTTTCTAAAGAAATTATATATAGATTTTAGGTTTCAACTTTATTGTTGTATTGGAAAACGATGCATGCTTAATAGTCCAAGAGCTGGTGACAAATTTGGGGAAGGTATTTTAGAAAATTTGAAAATAATATAAAAAATAGTATATTTTTTTATATATGATAGCTAATTTGGAATCTTTCGCTACTGCGCAGCCTATGACATTTGCCAAAAATTAATTCAAAAAAATATCCTTTAGGTAAGGTAACCAGACGTCCCGCTTTTGGCTGGACAGACCAGATTTTTAACAATTTGTCGAATCCTACCTTTATGTGTATAACACTAATTGTTTAAAAAATATATGTTTGAAAAGAATACATAAATAATACATGAAGCAAATTTTTCATATATTATTATTATAAATTATTTTATTAAAAATTAAAAATAAAAGAGGGGACCACAATCAATTTATTTTCTTTATCCCTTCAATTAAGAATTTTGATGACAAAATCTTCAATATGTGAGTTCCATTGCACCCTGACGGATGTTTTTAAATGTATAGTATAAAACGCCTGTAGGTTAGGCAGCCCAGCGAGAAAAAATGAAGCAGTGGATTTTAGCGCCTGAGGGGAAGGATAAAAGAGCGAAGTGGGGAGCAAATCGAAAGAAATTTTTTGTTTTTATTACTGTATAATATAGAATTTCTATACTGTGCTTATATCATTACTTTATGCTTGGCAGGATTTTTTTTTCTTATTATATGATTGAAAGTTAGAAGTGTATTTGAGCTTAGAAAAATGTAAAAATTTTCAAAATTTCGCCTGATTTGAGGTATAATTATAAAATGGTCGGATGAAATAATAAAGTTTCAATTAATAAACACATATTTATCTATTAGTTAGTCTTAGTTTAAAATTTTCCATTGAGAAAGGGAGAAATTCTCCCGAAATTTTTGAGTTTGATTAAACGTTTAAAGATTTATAAAAGATTTGTATTTATTTTAACAATCAATAATTTTTTTATATATTATCTACTATCTTTTTCTATCAACAAAATCGGTAGAATTAGTATATTTTATCTGCGGCCCGGGACAATTTTTTCTCTCAATATGGCCCGTGAAAGCCAAAAGGTTAGACACCCCAATAATAATTAACCACAAATATGCCTTTTTAGTTTAGGTTCAGTTTATCTATAAAACTCAATTTCCGAGAATATACTCCTCCTAGGTGAGGAATTAGATTATAGGGGGCGATATTTGAATTTTTTTGAGAATATATATCTGCGCCTTCGCCAACGATGTGTGTGTAATGATATTTGGGGTTTAGACGTTTTAATTTTTAATTATGGATATTGCCGACTGTCTTGGATATAGGATGCAATGTCAAGTCTATTACTCAGATGTATAGTCTGGCGTAGATTTGTTGTTTTCGCTAGTTTTAAGAACCCTCGCCGTGTAGCGCGAATGTGCCGGGTGAAGGGTTGCCCAGACGACAGACAAATTAGGGATCTCCAGCATTCGAGAGGATCGCTTGACTGTGCACCAGATACCCGAGAGATAGGTCATATCCTCTATCTGAGTGAGTGTGTGTGATTTCGATATTTATCGAAAGACTATATTAGAAAAGTCTTTCATTTGGAAACCGATCATATGATCCTAGTGAGATTTTTGGAAAGCAGTATGGTAGGGTTCGATTAGGTACATATGTTTTAAATAGGGTTCTTTTTTTCAGCAGACATACTGTGAACCTTGAAACTTACGCTGTTTTTCAAACGATATAAATTAATTGAAATTTTGAAAACTATAAATTAATTTTTTGTATTTTATTCTTCTACTTTACTACTTTCTGATTCTCCATTGTCTGTAAACTCAGTTTCAATATTATTTATAAAACAAATTTGGGGCAGTCTGGTCATACTTCAAAACCGTCAAAATAGTCTGAGATTTTTATTTCTAATTTCTATATGTACTAGATATGATTTTAAATTGCCTAAAGGATATTTTTTGAATGAATTTTTGGCGAATGTCATAAGCGTAACGAAATAACCTCAAGTCCTCTTCCTGACTCTCGATTCCAAATCGTTAACAGCGATAAAAATATACTATTTTTTATATTATTTTCCAATTTCCTAAAATACTTGCTTAATCATTTACTACAAAAACGAGTTTATTCAATAATTTATTATGTTTAAGTGGAATTTATAAATTTGTTTAGTAATTATGTTTGTTTTATTTTTTCTTGAATTAAAATTATAATATGTTTAGTTTCATACACTCATTACTAGCAAAATAAATCCTGACATAATTATCTATGAATAAATGCAGTAATTGTAGTAATTTTTAGTTTAATGTAGGCTTCTGCATCTCACAGTAAACAATCATTCTAACTGTAATTAACTCTGAAACAAAGCCTTAAAAGAAAAAAAATATTTTTGTGAAATTGGTGGGTTCATGTGCAAAACTCAACCTGCAAGTGCAGACTCACACTTTGCCGAAATGTATAAGACAAATCTACAATTCTTGAATTTAAAAAACTATTTATTTTCACATTTCTTTTAAGCGTTTAAGATATCAGAGAAAAAATAAGTATTTAATATATCGTCAACTTTTGTCTGTATTAAGAGAATGTCATTTAATTTACATCTTTTCTTGGGTTTATTTTCAATATCAATATCTTTAGTAGCAAAACTTTTCCAAAACAATTATTTTTCATTAAAAATAATTTAGAAACTGTATGGTATTTATATTTATATTATTTACGCCTATATTAATTTTGTTTAAATAATAAAGCCGAGTAATTCTGATGAGAAAATGCATAAAAAGAGACCCGTTAACTTGTAGGGTTGTGGGCTTAGAGGTTTTAAACACTAATTTATAGAAGAAATAAGTAAAAGATAGCTAGATATATCAATTTTTTCATAAAATAATAATTCATTTCATTAGAAGTATTAGTCGACAGGATTAATAATAGGAATACCTAAATTTCAATTAAATGTTACTTCAATCGTATCTTGTCGTGTTTGTTTTAGTAATCTTAGAATATGTAAGTGGGATTTCTAGTTTTACAAAAAGTAAAAGATTTTATCAAAAATAATTTATTTTAAGGTCAAAATTTAGGATTTTAGTAGAAAATATGTTTATATTGCATATCAGGGGGTTTCATCCCCTCAGGAAGATATAAACATATTTTCTACTAAAATCCTAGATTTTGACCTTAAAATACATTCTTTTTGATATATATGTGGTTACAAGACCTGGGTTGTACCTATTTTTTAAAAATTCCATCTTTTTTTAAAAAAAAAGATACTTAAATCTTTGCATTAATTATTTAAATGATTTTAATTAAGACCTGATGATCCTTTAGAGACAATATGACAGTGTGTCTTGTTTTAATTTTTACCACAAATAAACCATCCAAGTGAACTTATTTTATTTTTGAATATTTTTCTTAAATTAATATGAACCCACCTCTGGCAATCGCCAATTTGTCTTCGAGATGTTGGAAAAGAGGAGAAACTCCAACCACCATCGACATCCAGATTTGGGAAGTAACAAGACATGTATCTAGGTACACAGGCCAGGAAGCAGGCAGCATGCGAATCAAATTAGGCTCGGTTTGTTGGCCATAGCGTAGGTAAGTCAAGCAGGCAGTAATGGCAAATAAACCACCTGTGACTAGTAAACATAAAAATTGATTTACTTAATTGAATGAATAACTGTTCTAATATAAATTTGTTGCCAATTTATAGAAAGGCAGTTGATAAAGTGTAGTATTTTTGAAATATTTTCAATCAGGTCAAATGCCCATCTAAAGAAATTTACCGAGAAAACTTGCGAGAACTGCTTGAGGTAATCGTTGACGTTCTGCCATATCCACTTGCACGGTGAGAACCATTGGATGGATATCAAACTGAGAAAGAAAAACTGGGTAGGTCACATTCACTTGCACTATATGGTTCTTAGATATTTAATGAAGGAATTTAATCATTTATTTTACCAAAATTGTTCAACAAATAGGATCCTTCGAAAACAAGTTAAAAGGAGAAATGTCGTGATTTAACAAAAAAAATCTATATATTGGAAACGCCTTTCCCCATAATCTATATGTATTCTACAATAAATAGAATTTTTGTTTTATTGATATGGATGAACAAAGGTGTTATATCAAGAAGCTATTATATCTATAAGTCAGAGAGTTAACTCCCATCGTATAAGAGAAAGAAGAAAAACTTCAATTGGGTCGGAGTCAAAGGTATCCTTAAATGTATTGAAGGTATCGATATAGGATTGAAGATTCTAGATTCTAGAACAGTGGTCGTCACACTTTTCTGGTCAAGGGCCACATAAGACAATGTGAGGTAACATTGCGGGCCGCCCATTCATGGATTAGGTAGTTATATATACTATATATATATATTTTTATGAGCTGTCAAAACACGATTGCCTCATAGATTTTGTATGGCAATTGTTACCTGTGAAGTCATTTAGGTATTTGCCAACTCAATGAACTATTAACTGATTTCAAAGCAACTGAAAATCTAATTTGAAGTTAATTGAAAATAATCGTATATAAATAATAATTTTGATTGTTTATGTCCATCGATTAAATTAATAAGTTGTTGTAGGGAAATAAGGACACAGCTTATGCAAATATTTTTTATTTTATGCCAACGTTTCTTCAACTTTGTTGACTTCCTCACAGCTCAAACAAATTATCTTTTTATTTCATATTTGTCAATTTATAAATATTCACCCTTAGCAAACACATATAGGCCAGTCATTGAACAGATTGAAAATATTTATAAATTGACAAATATGCAAAAAAGATAATTTGTTTGAGCCCTGAGGAAGTCAACAAAGTTGACGAAACGTTGGCATAAAATAAAAAATATTTGCATAAGCTGTGTCCTTATTTCCTTACAACAACTTATTAATGAATAATAATAATAAAATTTATTCAAAAGAAACAAAATCACGAAAAGAAAATTATATTTGTAAAAGTATATCATTATGTTTTATTTTAATATACACAAACATGTTATTATAATTTATAGGTATTTTTACTACTATCATGTTTAATGTAATTTAAGTGTTATGGTGTTGTACTTTTTTAATTATTTCTTCTATGTTGGCGTCTTTGGGGCTACATGAAATTCTCATTGTGTCTTCTAAAGGAGTGGAAAGGCGATTGCGGTATTTATTTTTCAAGAAGTTCATTTTGGAATATGAAGCTTCACAGAGATATGTTGAAGGAAATATTGCCAAAATAAAATAATAACAAATATTTTAGCCATAGAATCGAATATATCAAACCCATCAACATCAGATTAAAATTACTCCGTAAAAGTCAGGATTCGATAAGTCTTCCGCTTCTCTGGGGGAAAAAAAATTGTCCCTTTATAGATATTTAATATTATTATTGTTGATATGGTACGAAATTCAAACATGTATTAACTCCATTTTTATCTTTTTCTACAAAGAGTTTTACTTTTTTATCGATTTCTTCCCTAGGCAGTTGAAATCTTGGGCGCCCCTGGTAAATTATCTCTTTTGTTATTATTATTGAAAAATTTTAAAATTAATGCTATTAAATTTATATTGTTTTGTTATTAAAATTGGGATTTGGGTGTTTTTTACCTGAAATGCCAGGATTCCATAAGCAATTGCGACGTTAGCCCAATTGATTTCAGGTGGGAGAGTCTTCGGTGTTTCAGTTTTGTCCGTTAAAATACAGAACCAAGTAAGTAACGAAACTAAACAAACTACCGTTACCGAGGTTATCGCCAACCATCTAAAAAGTAATCATGTTTATAAACAATGTGAACTGTGTTTATATTACTACATTAAATAAAAACTACTAACTTCATATCTTTAGGACTGCCCAACCATAAAACAGGACAGATAACCAAGCTCAATATTATAAGCCAGTAACAAAATGAAATATCACTATTGAAGGCCTTCAAACCGACTAGATGTAAATTGACTGAAGCTTAAAAAATTTAAATGTTTAATTTATTTAAAGTTACATAGTATACTGACGACAGTAATAACTATTTACCATAAATTAAATTAGGAATACTGCCTCCGAAAACAGTTAAATCAAGCAATCCAGTGACGAACCAACTCACTTTGACTCCGAAACAGAGTTCAGCTACGGCTGCGTAAGGGTACCTTTAATAAACCACAAAGAAACGTTAATTATGGAGGACATTAGTATTCAAATGAAAATTTATTCGCACTTTTCTACGACATCAAAAAAAGAAGTTTTTCTGCAGCACCTTGTATTTTGATGAATGAAAGTAGTCCATATAAGCAATGTGTGTAAAAATTAATAAATAAATAAATTATATTTATGTTTTTAAGTAGGGGAAATTTATTGACCTTCTTAATGTCTTCAAGAAAAACATGTCTGGCTACGTCCTTTGTTAACATGGATATCGGATTCAAGTTACAGAGGCGGACAGCCCGAAAAAATTATGCTTAAAAAATTATTCAAGTGAATTCGCTAGTTTGGCCCGCCGAGGCAAACCACTCTTGCTTCCTGATCGGAATGGTAGTAACAAAATAAAATTAAGAAATACTTGGCTTAGAATGAATAAATTATCTTACCTGCTCTTTGTGATGATTCTTGGATCAAGTTGTTCGGCAATAATCCAGCAACGACCGAGTAAAATGGCTGTGTAGATTTGTATAGAGAACAAAAGAATTGCCAAAGGAATTCCTATCCATCCTAAAAAGTAGTAGTAAATCTTTAATCTAGCTGTTGCCCCGATTATAACGACCACCGACCATGATTTATCAAGAATTTTAGTTTATGTTTTTTCAAAAGTTTGATCCCATTCACCATCAAAGAATTAATTTACAAAAAACTTATTTATTTTGGTTGTTAGTGTCTTAAAATATTTATTATTTTAAAACACCATGGAAAGAAGAGAATAAGTCCATTTTTTTGGAAATGAGTCGCATTCTGGTGTTCAGTCATCTTCACTACACATGCCAGTTTAAATTATCGTCAAATAACGCAGTAAGTCACTGAGATACACAGGTTTTTATTTTTAGTTTAAACTGGGAAAACGTTCCAAAAGTCCCCTGTCTTTCATAATTAAATTTTAAATGTTTTAATAAATAAATTTGGAATCTTAATTGCCAGAATATTGCTTACACTTGATTAGGGTATTTAAATATTGTTTTTTAACATTGAAAGTTTAAATTTGTTCTCCTGAAAAATTTACGAAATGTGACTTAGACTGTTTAAACAACACAATTCTTCTAGTAAAATTGATTTATAAAGAACAAAAGACCAAGGGACTAAGAAATATACAGTTAAGAAATACTGATGGATGTTCTGAAGTAGTGTAATTCAGAATGTTTTTCAAAGAGGGGTAGGAGATGGATTTTTTCGGGGGGCTGCTTTCATCCAACAAAGTTCAATTTATATTTAAAAAGGAAAGATAATTTAATTTTTTAAATCAATTTAAAAATTTCACTTTTTTACTTATTTACAAAATAGATTAGAAAAAAAATCGTATCTTTTTCGAAAAAAATTTATTATTATAAAATAATAAAATCAAAAATTAAATTTTAACAGTCGAGTAGAAATTTAAACAATAAATTTTATTCAAGTATTTTGTAAATTTAAAATGATTTTCTGAACGAAGAATTTTATGAAAAAAATCGGTTGTCTGTAAAATCGGTTTACTGACGATAGTTGAACGTGACAATGTCATAAGAAAATACTGATGGAATGGTATTTTCTTATTACGTTGTCACGTTCAACTATCGTCAGTAAACCGACTTTACAGACAACCGATTTTTTCATAAAATTCTTCGTTCAGAAAATCATTTTAAATTTACAAAATACTTGAATAAAATTTATTGTTTAAATTTCTACTCGACTGTTAAAATTTAATTTTTGATTTTATTATTTTATAATAATAAATTTTGTATTGACATTATTTCTTTCAGCAAGTAAACTGAATAAAAGTTGTTGTTCAATTAGTTACTTAATTATTTTTGCAAATTTAATTGTAATTTGTTGTAAAAAAGTAATGATTTTGAATAATTTATTATAAGAATAAACTGTGATTAAATTATTGTTCATAAATCTTAAATTTAAAATTTAAAATTTGGAAACATCATTAAAATTTTTGTAACTGTAGCTTTTAAAAAGCCCGCCTCAATCTTTGTCGCTCGTTCCGCGCTCTCGCTTGCACTTCAAGCCTTAAATGGAACGCCTCAGAGCGAGGTAACGCCGCATGAGTCATGTTTTTTCGTGCTTGCAGCCGGCTCCATCGAATTATAAGACGTTGTCACGTCAATAACTAAATTAAAAGGATAAAGTTATTTCGATAAACAAAAATTATTTCAAATTATCGAGAGTTAATTATGGAATTAATTTATTTACTAAACATTGAAATAATGATATTTCAAGAGATAATATATCGTGTTAGAATTTGAAAACAAATTAGGGGATTTATTTAGAAATCATTTAACAGCGCACGTGCGACTGGGTATATAGTATGTTCGGTGTGGGATTTTTCATCCTGGCTAAGGTCTTAGCATCATCAAACACGTTTGAAACATATCTCGAATCAAATATTTGTTTACTCTAAACATGCTCTTTTTTATCACGAATGATCAACTTCTCAGTGTGTATACACCGAACATTAGACGACCTTCCAGACATGAAGAGACCATAAACGAAGCTATTAATTATTTTGTCAAAAAGTCTGTGTTTGTTTGTGTGGCCAAATTTCGTGTGTTCTTTTCCCAAATACCAATAAGAAAATAAAAACAAAATTTCACATTTAGTTGTTTTATATTATAGCCTAAAAGCTGATTAGATTTTGAAATCGGAATATGTTTTCTTGAAATTTTTAAAAAATAATTATTTTTATAATCCTTCTTAATATAGTTATTTGATTGAATTTTTTTTATCAAAATAGTTCTAACTATTTTTTTTTTTTTAATATTTTGGGAAAATTAAGAATATCATTACCTAAAGTTTCTTTCACAATATAATATTTACCGAGGGGTGATCCGCGACCTAATATCGTGTACACGTACTTCTAATTCCACTCTCATTTCCAAGTAGAAGTCAATAGATGAAGGGGCATTATCTAATGAATTCCAAAATAATTCCATTTAATTCCAAAGAGGTGTACACCTAATTCCAATAGCGGTTCACCCCTCGATATTTACATATATATATATATATTTTTTTTTTAATTTATGGAACGCGGTGTTGGTTTATAGTGAAACATTGTTAAAAATTAAATTAGGTTGGAGTTGGTGGTGTTTCACAAGGAGAAAAATTAAAATACAAAGATTTTTTAGTTTACTCTATATATTTCGAGCTCTTAACTCATCGTCAGGAGAACATTGACTGAAGATAACATAAAATAATGAACAGAATTTATTTTAATTTTAATATGATGGACAGTTATTTATGACTTAGTGTAAATATGAAAGAATTATCAGGGGATGGGATGGCCTTAGAGCCGAAAGAACAGATGTAGCGGACAAAGGGCTGGAATAAAGAAAAGATATTTATACTTGGAAGTTGCCGAAAATTATGTATGTGCTATAAAGGAGGGCAATAAACTATGGAATGCAATGAGGGTGCATAGTGAAAATTTCCATCTCTTATTTTCTATTTAAAAAAAATAAATAAAAAATAAAAATAAACCCACCATACACTCTCATCGCACTCCAATTTTAATTTTTAATTTGAATTTGAATTGGAGTGCGATGAGAGAGTGTATGGTGGGTTTATTTTTATATTTTATTTATTTATTTATTTATTTTTAAATAGAAAATAAGAGATAGAAATTTTAAGTTAAGAACTCGAAATATATAGAGTAAACTAAAAAAATCTTTGTATTTTAATTTTTCTCCTTGTGAAACACCACCAACTCCAACCTAATTTAATATATAATATATTTGTTGTGTAGTAGAAATAAAATTATATAAATATACGAGAGAGGAATATGGATGTCAAATTCACGTGGTAAATTTGATCACGTCATTTTTTTTTTTTTATAAATTTACTGGTATAAGAATTTGGGAGTCTGCGCCCTTGGATACGCTTTGTTGTTCAGAAAATTGTCCTAAGAAATCTCTAGGATAACTGTTTAAGTAAAGAAATTAATGAAAAACTGCATACTGAAGAAATGATAGAAAATAATCAAATATTTGTTAAAATAATAAAGTTTTATTTATATAAAGATAGTAAAAAAATTATCAAACCGCAATCGATGATTGGCTTTGGAAGAGTCACAATCGGAAATACACCAAACAAATCAATGATGCAGAGGGTGGCGAAAAGTAAGGTAAGCCCCGGGGGGCGAACTCTCCCCGAGTTCTTGCCCAATAAAGAAATCCGTTCCATAACATGGGATGTCCAGTTCACGCCATCTTTCAAACTTCACAAATACACCCAGCCAGGACTAAGAGTTCAGTCAAGCGGCTCTTAACTAAAGCTGAATGAAACCTTAGAAGGGACTTTACGTAACAACTCCACTTTCAAGTTCGAGTTGGGTGTTTACAAAAAAAATAATGAGCATAGAATTACTTGGTGAAATTTATAATAAACTCTAAATAGTTTTTATTTTTATAATAAAATATATATTCATATATGCTTTTAGGCAGTCAATAGCACCCATAACTCTATTATAGATTGCACAAGGTGTATGTGTATTTATCATTTGATGAGACACAATATATTTTTAAAATTTGTAATTTCATTTATAGTATAGAAGCTAAAAGAAAATTCGTTTTATAGAGCAAAAAAATTATTATCAAAGTATCACGGATCAATGCATTTATGTACCTCTGTACCTACTTTTATTAAATAACTAAAAATAAATTACTCTGTGAGTCCGAGATATCATCAACAGGTGACCATCATTATCTGTATTGATTAGAGATAATTTGATTTAAAAAAAATTAATCTTCTCTTTTTATTTGTATAAAATGTTTAATTATTTAATTTATTTATATGATATAATTAGCACCCTCAGGATAAGATTGCCTCCATTTCGATTTTAGAAAGTTTTGAGAAATAAATATTTTAAAATTTTTTTCATTTTCATTAAGTAGCTCTCATTTTTATAATTTAGTGACTAGCCAGGGGGCACGCCCCTGGACCCCCAGCCCTCGATCCACACCCTCACCCCCACTCCCACCCACCACACCCCCCGAAACCCACCCAGCACCCCCACCCCCAACCCACCCATGCACCCCCACCCCCACCCCACCCCCAAAACCCTTCCAGCACTCCCACACCACCATCCACACCCCACCAATCTCGGACCCCGCACCCCATCCACCCCGGGCCCCACCCCGTCCCATCCAACCCTGCACACCACACCCCCGCCTAGCCCCCTGGACTCCACCCCGCACCGCCCCTGCACCCCCACCCTACTCCACCTCACCCCATCCTCCATTCCACCCCCGTACCCACCCTCCGCACCCAGTTTTTGCATTTCTAGCTTTCTAGTGACCCACAGATTATGTATACAAAATTTGGTTGAGTTTGGCCCAAGAGAAATAATTTTCATTTTTTGACCCTCCCCCTCCATTTTGGGTGGTTAGTTTTTGCATTTCTAGCTCTCTAGAGGCCTAGCGATTATGTATAGAAAATTTGGGTGAGTATGCTCCAAGGGCAAGAATTTACATTTTTTCACCCTCAACCCCCTTTTTGGGTGGTTTTTGGATAAATTTTTTTAAACAAAAGCTGTCAGAAATCACATCCCCTACAACTTTGTTTTTCATAAAATTTGCCGTAGGGTTAATAGTTTAGGAGTTATTTAATAATTTTCATTCGTGTGCCCCCAAATCCCCTTCTGGGGTAAAAATATCAAAACGTTATATAGCTAAAAACGTAAGTTAGAAGACATCTGATGTAAATATGAAATTTCATAATAATCCCTTCAGCCGTTTTTACGTGAATCGTGAGCAACTTTTCGGAAACCACTGAAACAGACAGACATACAGACAGGCAGGAATCTTGTTTAGGGTGTTTTCGTTCATAACTTTGCTTGAAACGTGTGCAACCAAAATTTGGCGTCATTTGGAGCAATGTACAGACAAAACCATTAATTATATATATATATATATATATATATATATATATATATATATATATATATATATGATATTCTCAGCCACTATAATGGTATGATGGAGTGCTCTGGTGTGGTACACGGACATGGATATTTCTTATCTTCAATTCTGACTACGCACTACAATGCTATGACATGGCCCCGTTTTAGTTTTTAAACGGAATCATTAAAAAGAACAAAATTACCTCATTTAAATAAAACACAATTAAAACTACAAATAAAAAATATATTTAAAATTCTTTCTTCTAGATTTTAAATTTGCAAAATAACTAATCATATAAACGGGGCCCTATTAATGTCGCTACAATATCTGTCCGTTTCTCTCTTTATCAAAGCATTGTAGCTTGTAAACTAAATCGGACACAAACTTAAAATTTAGAATTTTTACGGATTCAATTTCCCCAAATAAAAAAATATCATTAAGAAGTTAATCGAATTATAATTTATGGGGTGGTCAAATTTTACACAATTCGCCGGCCCCTGGCTACGCTTACAAATTAACGTGGCAGATTTCTGATACTACAGACATGGATATTTGTCATTTATTTGAGAATATAAAAATTTGTCTTTATCTTCAGTATAATTTGAATTAAATTGTGATTAAAACTTCAAAAAATATCATATTAAATACTTATTTATATTAAACTGTATTTACTGAAGAAACATTTTAGATTTTTTTAATGATCAACAAAAAAAACTTTATTCTTAAAATTTTATATTAACTATAAATTTTCAAAATAGATATTTGGCTAGAAAAAAATTATAAGGAATCTACATATTTTTGTTGGTTTTAATTGAATTTTTGAATTTGGTTTTTGGTGGTAGATACTCATTGATAAAAAAGTTGAGAATCGCTAAAGGATGTCAAATACGAGTAAACTCGTCATATTTCATGAGCTATTTAAATTTTAAAAATTCAAAAAATTTTAAGCTTTCAAAACGATGTAATCTGCAATAAACTTTACTTTTATTAAATACTTCACTTCTAGTATAAAGTTTCCGACTAGAAGGGTCGAAAGCAAAATGCGAAAGTTTTTGCGAATGTATTTGATCTTTAATTTTTCAAGATTAGATTTGAAATTTGAGTATATAGAGTAAATCACTTCATTTAATCTAAAATTTGACCAAAATCGAATTCTGTCCATCTCTAATCATTAGAGTCTAAAGAATGTTATTGTGTATGTCTTTAAAGAAACGAAAGAGTGTATTCGAACATTCGCAGATTACGCTATGACCAAGACGAAAAATTATATTCTGAATATATATTTTATAGCCTTTATATTTCACCTTCTTTTTTTTTTTTTTTTTATAAATTTTATTAAACCAATTATTTTACATTAATTAATGTATACATTGTATTTTTGCTTCGATTCCGGAGATTACTTCTCCACCATCGAGTGTCCTTATTCATCTTTAGTCCTTGTTTTTAATAAGAAGAAAAATCTAATTAGATAAAAAAACCTCTTTTCCGATAATTATTTCAATTCCATTATTCCCCAATCAAGTCGATTGGTCCACCATCTCAATCCCAATTCTTCTCCTATTTCACCTTCGTAGAAATGATTTATTTTATTTTGAAATGAAAGGGATGTGGTTGCGAGGTTTAACTTTCACTAAGAGAAAATCATCGGAGAGTATCAAATCGTATTCGTAATTGTTTTTCTTATTATTAGTTGAGTCACTTTAAAATATTACTTCTACTAATTATTAATTGGGATATTGGAATACATACTGCTCTCACACATGTTTATTTTACTCCGCTCCTAATTTAACTTTTTCCACTTTCTCATTTTAATTTATGTGATTTAGGAATAATTTTACTAGATACAAAATTAATTAATAATACATTATTAGTTTAATAAATAATTTATTACAAAATAAATAAAATACAAAAGAATATCTTTATTTTTCGTCAGCCCAAGGTTGACGTTTTCCAGATCCAAAAATACTGTAGAAAATAATGGCAAAAATTGAAAGGCCACCTGTCACCGAGAAAACAACATGCCAGCTTTCGATAGTCTAGAAATAGAATGATACATGAATTATAGATTTATATTATAAAGCCAATATCCTCCCACTCAATCAAAATTATCTATTTTACTAAAATTTCTATTAAGATCTGCCAGTGAATCAATTTCGAAATAAGAAGAATCAATTTCAAAATGAGAATTATCACAATGACTACCAGGTTATATTAAATATCATTTAAGCACTATAATAATACTCTGAGGTATATGAGTCAAACCATTGACTAGGATGTAGTTGTCGGTTGCCACAGGGTTCTTCTCCCATAAGAAATGAAAGAAATTTTTCTGTTTTTGGTTCTTAATATTTTATTCAGGAGATGTTTCGACAAGTATGCCTTGTTATCATCAGTCTATAAAGTAGATTCACAACAAGGAACATGAATATAAATTTGTCAATGAAGAGCAATTGTATCTACTTTATAGACTGATGATGACAAGGCATACTTGTCGAAACGTCTCCTGAATAAAATATTAAGAACCAAAAACAGAAAAATTTCTTTCATTTCTTATGGTAGAAGTACCCTGTGGCAACCGACAACTACATCCTAGTCAATGGTTTGACTCATATACCTCAGAGTATTATTATAGTTCTTAAATATTTAATCGAGTCATTATCAGTTTACTACAATTTTATCATACTGTAAAATAAATTAAATATCATGGATAAATGTATATTTATAATATATATCGACTTCAAAATTTCAGGAGGATCTTTAAATTTTCAAATTATTATCCGTTATTTCAAATATTTATATTTAAAACACGTTTTGTTTTGACAAGTATATTGGTTCTCAAAATAAAATAAAATTGTTGCATAGTTTCAAGGGGCAATTAAAATTTAAAAGGGCGCGGATAGAAGGTTTGTAATCCCTGCCTGGTATATTTTCCAGTTCAAGCATGTCAAAGACAAGTACAGATGAGTTTTGCCGAATAAAAATTGTTCTCGCTGAGGAACTATTATAATAGTAATAATACAAAAAACGAATAAATAAAGATTATTTGAGAATTTTTGGAATAAACCATTTCTAATCATTTTTAATATATAATATCAGAAATAGCTAAGAGGGCTATAGACAAGTCATAGCTTGCTTATAGCAATAGAATTAGGAGTAATTTAAGATTTTCTTATATGACAGGCTGATTCATCGTGGAAGATGGTCGATTTGCATCACAGGGATTGTGGAGTTTAAGTCACAAGAATTAATTTCTGACTCCTACCCTCACCCACACAAAGCAGTATTCGTTTGGGGGCGAAGGTCTCAAAATATATATTTTTTTTTAATTCCAATGTTAAATTTGATAACGAAAATGATGCCGTATTCGATGAAATTTGCAAAAAAAAAAAAGAGCGAAGACTAAAATAAAATTTCAAAAAATGAAGGATACTTTTATGGACCACAGCCGGACATCTAGCTAGTCAGAGGACATATCAATCTGGGCCCCTCCCCCCATTTCCGATCATCCTCCATCCCACCAACCCTATCATCCCCCCATGGACTCTCTTCCCTCCCCATACTTCGATCACACTTCACCCCATTTCTAGTTCCCTAGGGGCCCACCGATTATGTAGGCGAAATTTGTAAAGTTCGATTCGATTAATTTTGTCAAAAAACTTTAATCAAAGAGTAAAGAATTTTAACTACTTCGGCGGCCCTCTTGCTAGCCAGGGGGACATATTGGGTGGTTAGTTTTTGCATTTCTAGCTTTCATTCGTGCCCCCCCCCAAAAAAAAAGATATCAAAACATTATATAGCTATAAACGTAAGTTAGAAGACATCTGATCCAAATATGAAATTTAAAAATAATCCCTTCAGCCGTTTTTACATGAATCGAGAGCAACTTTTTGCGGAAGCCGCGGAAACAGGCAGACAGACAGACATGAATTTTGTTGAGGGTGTTTTCGTTCATAACATTGCTTGAAATGTGTGCAACCAAAATTTGGCGTGATTTGGACCAATGTACAGAGAAAACCTTAATTTGTATATATATAGACGTACATATTTATTTGCATCAAGATAGATCATTGATTTCTCTTTATGAATTAACAACTCTACTAATCTATTCAATTAAAATTGTAGAATCCATAAATCTAGATCAACTGATCAACATGTAAAAGGAAAAGCATGTCTTTTAATTGAAAGTACCTATTATTTTCTTGACTCAATTAGGATTGCTGAAGTTAACTTGACAATGATTTAGATTTCAATACAGTTTATCGGACAAACGTTTTATTAATCGAAATTTTTTTATATGGGATACTTAATTTCTGACACTAGGTATGGGGAAAACTAAAACTAAATCTGTAAATTTAACTCGGAAAATCTTATAAGTGATTCAGAATGAATTTGAAAAATGCTCTAATTCTCAACGATGAACAAGCTATAGGAACTACAATATAATTTATACCTTGTCTTTAGTCATATAGCCTGTGAAAGTAGGACCAATTATGGCCGCAATACCCCCGATAGTATTGCTGATTCCAAAGATTACGGTAGCATTTTGCCGAGAGAGGTCCAGAGGGTTCACGATCATCACCGCGTAGATTATCGCGTTGGAAGCTTGCACGGCAGCTAAACATGCAATGGTACCTGGAAAGCCAGATTCAGATAACATGGAAAATAAGCGATTAAAATATTGATCCTAATTATCTTACCTGCTGTATTTGTTATGAAAATAGGCAAAATAATAAATAGAGATATTCCACCCATGCCCGCGAATACGTATATTTTTCTAATCTAAAATAAAAGAATTTTTTTTTAATTTATATCTATATAAGTTTTACAAATGAAAGACATTTTTAAGTATTTAAGAATTTGAAATAAATAACAATCTTTTAAATAAATCATATCGAAAATGAGTACAATTTGTTTTTGATTTTTTCATGGTAAAACTTTTTTCTTTCACTGATAGATAACTATACATTTTAAAATAATTCCCTGAATATAAGCACACTGGGCAATATAATATTAATGTAATAATGCATATTGAAAAACAAATATATAATAAACATTAAAATAAAATGTTTCTCAGTTATAGAGCTTTCATTTCTTTAAAATTACAGATCGAACAATAGGGAGGATTATGGTATACAAATTAATCCAAACCATGGGCGTAGTTAGGGGGGTAGTTGCAAGGGGGAGGGCAATGCCCCCCACCAAATAAAGTCGAAGCTCCATTATTACGAGGCATAACTTATGAATTTCTCATTAAATTATATCGTTAATTTCAAAAATTGTCAATTCTACTAAAAAGTTAGTTGATCTCTAATCGGATTACTGAAATTGAAACCTTGTGGTGACTAATCAGCTGCCCTGCTGGCCCTCCTTAGGAAATCTCCCTAACTACGCCAATGATCCAAACCAAAAGTGATTTGAGTTGTTTTAGTTGGAAAAATGTTGAAATTGAGTTGTTAGATTAATAAAATAAATAAAATAATAATGATATAGAACGAATTCAAATATTTAAATATGAGTAAATACCGTGGTGACTGCAAAAATGTTATGACCAAGACAATAGTCAGCCAATGATGCAGATGAAAGAAGCACAACACACATACATAAAATATGGTAATGCAGACAAATAACCAACATTGTCTAAGTCAAAATTTAATATATCTGAAAAAATAATTGTACAAAATCAAAGAAACGAAAATGTTCTTAAATGATCCATATTATACAGAGTTATTGGCAATTCGATAGATTCCTTGAAAAGGCGGTTATAGTATAGCTAATTTTCAATAAATTTGACCCCATAAACCAATGATCATAAATCATTAGTTTTGGAATTTTCACAGTTTTAATTTTTACTGCAAAGACCGAGCAATTGATGCAAGCAAATTTATTTTCGAATAGAAATGTTAGCTGTCACGAAAGACGCGGTTGTTGAAGTTGATCACTAATCTGCAGGAATGATATTAGATGCTATGACTTAAATTTTTATTTTTATTCAGATATGAGTTTAAAAATTATAAGTTATAAAACCAACAATAATTTAGAATCACTCGGATATGTTAGTTGGAATATGGAACTCATATCTGGTAATTCAAATTATAATTATTAGAATGTCAATATTATCTAAATTATTCTTCATTTTCAAGATTCAATATATGATAAAATTCAAAACTACCTTTTAAATATGTTGGCATTTGATTATGAAATATATTAAAGCCCCAAAAGGAAATAGAAAGCACAACTGCATGGGACCATACAGGAGGAGAAGTTAATATTGCTTTCCAAGGGTGAGTTACTTGTTTCTGAAAAAAATCATATTCACAAATAAAAAAATTAATTATATAATAATCTAGAAAATCATAGATCAAAGATGGTGTCATCTATTAATTCCGATGGAGTGGAATATTTTTAATTATATGTCAGAGGAGTTGTTTCTCACCCCCTCGGGAATCGAACCCGAGTGCCAGTAACAGCAATCCGGGCCACCTGGCTCACCTGCGGGATACGAACCTCTCTGACATATGCAAACGCGTAAAATATTTTACTCAAAGATTGTTATCTTAATTTGTAAAATTTCGCGATATAGTGATTCTAAATTTAAACATATAGCCATGCCATATAATTTAAATAAAGGTGGTTGAGTGTTTCGAATTTTGAAGAAATTCAAAATTCGAAGGGCAATGGAATGACTTTTCCTAATTTAATATGAAAGATATTAATTTGCCGATGGTAATAGACTCAAATTTACTAGAAAATCATAGATCAAAGATGGTGTCATCTATTAATTCCGATGGAGTGGAATATTTTCAATTATATGTCAGAGGGGTTGTTTCTCACCCCCTCGGGAATCGAACCCGAGTGCCAGTAACAGCTCTGACATATAATTAAAAATATTCCCTCCATCGGAATTGTGTGCATCTTTGATCTAGTAAATTTGAGTCTATCGGCAGAATATCTTTCATATAATAATCGTTGGAAAAAAATTCTCTGAAGTCTAAGTCTCTACTTTGACCAACTTCACTTACGGCTTTTGTTGAGTCAACTTCTCCAAGGTGTTTTTTAAGATAGAGCAATTCTTTTCTATTAATAAATCTATCTTTTTCAGGTGTTTGACTGGCGTAATAAAACCAAAGAAGCGCCCAAAAAATTCCGAGAATACCTAGAAGTTCAAAGAAATTAAGCGTATTTTGAATTTTCAGAATGGAATCTTATTTTTTATATAATTATTCATCAAAATAAACAAGATTATATTTTCTACGATCAGAAAGCTATTAATTTAGGCTTCTTGAAATATTTTAGTTGATAGTCTATAGCCAGCGTCGTAACTAGCTTTTTTAGGGCGCTGTGCAAAAATTATTTTAGGGCCCATATATTTTTTGTGAAAAAGTAATTATAGTTCAAATCGATATTATATAAAAATTTGTGTTTTAAAATCTCGAATAAAATTTTTGTAAAACAAATTTGTAAAAGAAAATTCAATTAACAATTTCGTTTAAGGGCCCCCTAGATCTCTGGGCCCTGTACGGGTGCACCTGTTGCACCTGCCTAGTTACGGCGCTGTCTATAGCCCTTTAACACGGCACTGTCCTCATGAATAAATTAATAGTAAAGACTAAGTGGTGAATTTATATTTCGTTTCGTTTTATCAAGAGCGCCTGTCAGCATGCAGCCATCTATACACAATCACTTAATTTAGTCTAGGCTCCGAGTATAGTTTAAAAAAATGATTTTTAGCATTTATTTGGACTGCTCTGTTGCCAAGGGCCACATTTTCTATTATTAATTCCAATTGTTGACGAACGTTTGTTGCTTATTCTGTCAGAGATATCGCCGAATATTGCAACTTTAAAGTAATAATTTTTGCCCTTATTTTTATTAAGTTAAGCTAGGTGGTAGCGTGTCAGCCTGCTAACCAAGTGGACCCGGGTTCGAATCCGACTCGAGGCATCCGGCTAAAATCTTACCCCCAGGCTAGAGACAAATTTAAAAAAATAAATAAATAGTATCGTAAATTGGATTATGGCTGGAGGGGCCGAAAAGCCGAAAAAAAAGTAGTTGTTTCACCATATGGGTTTTCTTAGGATTTTTTTGAAATTTAGAAAGATTATTATTTAAATACTTCAGCATCGATTGGTTTCAAAACGAAATTTGTGAACAACATAGTTCCAGAGATATTAAATTCCAAAGATAGAGTTTTTCAGACTCTTATATATTGAACTATACAGGATACCGGAAAGTTTACATACATATTTAATTATAATTAAGAAACCCTTCCTACTACATTAGTTATAAAAACCTAAACCAACATTAAACAACAATTACATTTTTTAAGAAAATTTTAATTCATAGTTACAACACAGTTTCTGAGATAATAATGAATAAATAATGAAAAATATATAATGAAAAATTTACACTAAAAACAAGCTGGCAATAAGGCATTTATTTAAACTAAAAAGTGGGTTAACTTTAGTAATTTTTTTGACGTTTTTTCGCTTCAACCATTGTCGCAACAGCTTTCAATCGCTTATTAAGAACTTTTGTTTTATAAATCTTTTTTATAATAATGTAATTTATCTGAAATTTCTACAAAAGTATATACAAGCTCGGACAGTGTTGCCAGATTTGTCAAATAAGCACGGGATTTGCTAGAGTACATAAACACAAAAGTTTTGGGCTTATAAATTATGAATCCTTATTGTCTGTCTCTTAGGGTTGTTCGGAAAGTAATTTCGTTTTTTTTTTGTGGAAATGAAAGACAGTTTTCGTATAATAAACAAATACTTTATTAAATTATATATTGGCCGTTCTGGTCCAACACCTTTTGCCATCTTTCTGGTAGTAGCATAATTCCACGCTCATAAAATTTTTGGTCTTTGCTGGCAAAAAACTGATCGAGGTGGTTTTTGACCTCCTCATTTGAGGTGAAGGTTTTACCGTCTAAAAAATTTTGGAGTGACCGGAACAAATAATAATCCGATGGTGCCAGGTCTGGAGAATATGGTGGGTGTGGCATTGTATCCCATTCAAGCTGTAAAAGCTTTTGGCGAGTGACCAAACTTGTGTGAGGTCTCGCGTTGTCTTGGTGAAACACTACACCTTTCCTGTTGATTAGTTCTGGCCTTTTCTGTTGAAGTGCATCATTCAGTTTGTCCAGCTGATGACAGTAGACTTCCGAATTAATCGTTGTGTTATCCGATAAAAGCTCAAAAAAAATGATTCCTTTAAAATCCCACCAAACAGACAGCATCACCTTTTTTTGGTGAATATCGGCTTTGGAAATGGTTTGAGCCGGTTCATCTTTTTTGCTCCATGACCTCTTGCGTTTGACGTTGTTGTATACAACCCATTTTTCGTCCCCAGTGATGATGCGCTTCAAAAACGGATCATTTTCGTGACGTTTGAGAAGCGAATCGCAGACGTCAATGCGGCGACACAGATTTCTCTCTGTGAGAACATGGGGAACCCATACATCGAGCTTCGAGGATAATCCCAGGCCTTTCAAGTGGTCATAAACTGTTGAATTTGATAAATTTAACTTCAATCCGATCTCACGTGTTGTTATTCGCCGGTTCGCATCAACTAATGCCTTTATCGCGTCTTTATCAGCTTCAACCGGCCTTCCCGAACGTGGTGCATCTTCGACATCAAAATTGCCGGATCGAAATTTAGCGAACCAGTTCTGGCACTGGCGTACTGTCAACACACCTTCTCCATACACATCGGTCAATTTCTTTCTGGCTTGAACAGCATTTTTACCCTTTCTGTAGTAAAACAGTAAGATATGTCGAAAATGCTGCTTATCGCTCTCCATATTTAAAAGGGCACCAACCAAAAACTACTGCATAGAATTAATTAGAATTTTTCACACACAAGCCTTGCTATATGAGCTCTCAAAGCATATAAAAATTATACGGCTTAAGTGTGAAGTTGGGCGCAAAAAAATACAATTAAATCCTCTGTCGGGAAAAAACGAAATTACTTTCCGAACAACCTTAAATATACTTTAGCATTAACTTTTTGCTAGTATTATTGCGAAACAACTACCTTAATTATTATTTTTTTCAAAAATTAAAAGAAACATATTCGTTTCAAAGTTGTCAAAAGTGTGTCTTTTCTTTGATATGAATAAGCATCCATATATATATATATATATATATACATGTAAACATTTCATTAAGTTTAGATTATAATTTTGAAGTCTGCTTGTCTATAATTCACTTTATTATAAATATCTCCCGCTAAGGATTAATAAAGTTTTTAAGTCAAAAATAAAATTGTCTTCATGGGATAGATAGAAACCCACTTAAATAATGTTCTCATTCCTTATAATTTTATTTCATTTCTAACGATAGAAAATTGGACTCTTTCTTTCTTAGGCCAAAAAATTGTTTATTTTCGTTAAATAGAAAAAGAAAGAAACCAAATTTTGTTTTTGCTAGATAGATTAATTTTATTAATTAATTTTTATGTCCTTAATTAATATCTTATAGTCAAATGACTTCAACTACTATAATCCGGTTCTGTAGGAAAGTATCCCTATTTTAAAAGTTTGTAATAAATTCATTTAATATTTATTCATTTATTTTGTTTTTTACAAATTTAAGAATATTTATATATATATATAATATAAGTAGAGAGATACCAGAAATATAGAAGAGGCAAGGCCATCCGTATTTCTCCGTAACCACTCCGCCGACAAACATGGAGCAGATGAGACCCACATTGGCCCCCATGTTTGTGAATGTCATTAGAATACTCCGTTCGTGAGCTGGTGCCCAATGACCCCAGAATTCTTGATTTGAAGTATATAATACTCCCTAGAATATATCACAACCAGTCATTTTTAAAGACTCAGAATGTTCACTATAGATTTTTACGGAGATATTTTAGTCAAGAGAAAATAAGACCCCATGATAATCCATAATGAACAGTAGATCATGTGCTTTTTCCCTTAGACATTGATAGAAAAGAAGATACCGAAAAAGCTCCAATGAAGAAACGTAGAATGATCATTGCCCATGATCCAATTGGTGCCATGATTGGAACCAAGAGCGAAAGAAGAGCAGGAACACCAACAGTAATCGCCATCATAATATGGCCTCCAAAACGGGTCGAGAGCAAACCACCAAGAATTTGTGTGCTCAAGTATCCGTAGAAAAAGGCGGATAGGATATGCCCTTGTAGAGCCAAATCCCAATCATACTCTGCAGGCTAAAACAAACATCATTTTGAATATAAATGAATTTTACTAACTAATCGATCAACTCTGTGATAATTGATTCAACTATATCATAAAGTAAAGTCAAGTCGATGCTAACCACTAAAATTTGAATCAAATAATTAATTTATATATGGTAATTCATCTAGTTCATTCTACGTATCTTAAGAATTTGTATTATTTTCAAATAAGCTGACGTGTTCTGATGTGGCCATCCACTTGACTTTACCATACAACCTGGCCCCTCACTTATATTTAATATTTAATAAAATTATTTATAATCATGTAGGGGAGGGGGGTTAGTTTTTTGCTTTTTAGACTTCTGGGATCCCACTGATTATGTATACAAAATTTGGTTGAGTTTGGTCAAATGGCCAAGATTTTAATTTTTTGACCATGCACCCCCCCCCCCCCGCCATTTTGGGTGGTTAATTTTTGCATTTTTAGACTTCTGGGTGTCCACTGATTAAGTATACAAAATTTGGTTGAGTTTGCTCTAACGGCCTAGATTTTTAATTTTTAACCGCCCTCCACCCCCCCCCCTTAATTTTGGGTCGATATGCACCAAAATCTAATCAGCTCTTAATCTCAATGGACCAAAACTACGTGTGAAATTTGGTTTCGATATTCACACTAGTTTTTGAGCTAGCTCGTCCACAAAATTTGGTAACGCACAGACTAACACATTTTGACAAAAAAATTATTATCTCGAAAAATATAATTTTTTCGATGTTCACTTATTAGGGCTTTTTTGTAGAGCGAAATGCTATAGTTTAGCTCAATTTTTTTAATCGAAATAGTTTCAGTCGTTTTTTGAGATATTTCGAAAAAAATAAGCGAAAAAAACCACTTTTTTCATGCACGATTACAATACTTGACATACCCTGTATGATAAAGTAAAAAAGGGATGACCAATGAACATCAGAACGGGTTCGAATAAGCAATTACTCAATTACGCTATGAATGTCTCCTGATCGGATAAGCTCATAGATGGAATCTCATTTTTCTCCTTGAAGTTCTTTACTATTTTTTAATTCAAGGATAAATTTATATTTGAAAAATTACTTTTTAATTTTAATACAATTTGATTATCCTTATAACTTTTATGAGTGAACCAAAAGATCAATCGATTATAAAATACAGAATATATTTTAAATAAAAATACTTTTTTGTTTTAGAGAAATTACAAAAATATTTTTTAAGGTTTTTTAAAGTTGTCAAATTATTATAATTATTATTATCATTTCCGTTAATAATATGTATTAATTTTAAAGTTTATAATAGGAAAATAATGACAAGTTTTTATCTGTGACTTTTTTATTTATCAACTAACGTTTCGTCGACTTTGCCGACTTCTTCAGGGCTTCAGAAAGTCGGCAAAGTTGGCTGATAAATAAAAAAGTCACATAAAAACTTGTCCTTATTATAAACTTTCAAATTATTATAATTGATTTAAGAAATAATCAAATGTTATACAAATATTAGTGTTCCGATTTTTGCTTAAACAAAACTAAGACTTAAACAATATAAAAGTTGAAAAAGTATTTTTTAAACTCGAGATACTCAAACATAGCTTTCATATACGTTCGAATCTGTGACAAATTCTAAAAATCGAATTTCGTAGGAAGCTCTGAAACGATCTTTTATCCCCCCCCCCCAAAAAAAAAAAACTGTCATATATATATATTAGAAACGTAGACAGTGGGTTATACTTTGGAAAATATTATAAATATTATAGAATTTGTAATAATATATATTAATATAATTTATAGGAAATAGAACCGTTTTTAAGAAAATGTGAACAAGAAGTCACCTGAAATTAATAAAGGAGATTTCCTGGTGGCCGATTCAGATCATTCTCATTCAATTATTATTTTTAAATTCCAAATTACCCAACTAGGATTTATCATTTTTGAAATATTGTTACCATTGAAGGCCAACGTTTGAAAATGGCTTTATTTTGAATTCAGGCTACCTCAAACAACTCAAACTTGAATTATTGAACCCCTTACAGGAATTCCATTTATAAATAACTAAAAATAAAAATAAGGGCAAAAATTATTATTTTTCGATATTTGTCTGTGAACGGTTTTATCTAAAAATCTGAAACCTGAATCAAAAATGGAACATATCACTCAAATCTTTTGTGCAATATTTCAAGTCATTAACTAAGAAGGTGCAAAATGACCATATAACGATTCGATTTCGTTCTGATTTTTTCATTTTTCATCTGAAATGTCAAATTCTATTCAGTTCTTTTCAATAGAAATATAAACGTTTTAGCACTTTAACTAACTTTCTACGAACTTTCGTTCTTGAGCTACCGTGGGTATATTATAATCTAGAAATATATAAATATTATATTTGGACATTAAAAGACGAATAAAAATAATTTTTAAAAATTAAGTTTTGAGTGAATTCAATGCTCCTCTAAACTCGTGTACCGATTAATTATTATCATTTTGACATATTCTTCAACAGAAATTTAAAAATATTCTAATCGTATCAAATTTACATCGTCATTTAATTAATAGATTGTCTATTATATTATTAAATCATTACTCTCTATTTTTTTTTTTTTTTAATTCAAATATCAAAATAAAGCAATTAAATGACGTTATCTTTTAATCTCGTGTAGATAATCTGTGAAGAACAATTCGTTAAATATTATGATATAATCTAGACTGATAAGACAGTTATATATTATTATTAAGTGATCAAATTAAAGATAGAGAGATATCAACTCATTTCTGTCCCTCGTTTTACCTGTGACATCGTCCCATTTTGCGACATAATCGGATTCGTCATGGCTACGATAGCGATGCTGAGAACTGATCGAGATGCCAGCGACATGAAATATCCCCCAAAAAGAAATAATGACATTAAATATCTTCGACGTTGCCACCATTTAAGTCCGTCTTCAAAGCCCCTAAAAAATGATGAAAAAAGTATCAAATCTATTGGCATGATGATCTGGAAGATTTTTTAGTGATAAATAATCGATGAGTTAAGTTAATTTGGACTATATGATCCATCATTTGAAAACTGTTTGCAAATTAGAAGCCGAAACATCAAAGAAATTACTAGAAAATTTAATTTTCCCACACGGTGGTTTCACCCAAAAAACTTCCGATTTATCAACCTGACCACTAAGACTTTTACAAGAAAATTAACGACATAAATTGATTATCAAACTAATATTTTTACGGAAAATAGCTGTTGATTTTCAAGTTGAACTAAACAATATATATTTATAAATTCCAGGAAAAAGTGAAAACTTTTTCAAGACTCGGGACGATCTTCGAAAATTTTGCAAAAATCAGGTGAACTATCGCAGATATCTATGTTTAGAGCTGTCCTATTAATAAATCTAAGTAAATTAAACTGTTCAAATTTTTTTTTTGATTTAATCAACTTAAAATAATTTCAATACCTACCCTAGTAGCACAATGTTTCAAACTATATAGCAACTATTTGTGCTTATATAGGCACTATATAGTTACTATATAGTTTGAAACATTGTGCTACTAGGATAGTAACATTTTAATTGTATAATTTCAATTTATTGACTTTAGTATATAAATAAATAAATATTAGTGGGTATTAAATAAATAAATTTATTAATTTAATAAATTGAAATTGAAAAACACCTGTTTGTTTATGCTTTTTCATTCGAAAGATATATTTTCTGCATTTTTAAACTGGAATTTCTGAAGCTTGAGGGCCTAAAATCTAATTGTTTTTCCGCAATGGAATTAAAGCATTAATAACTTTAGCATATAATAGTAATTTGATACAAGTTAATTTCACTTAAAATTCCAAAACGTAATGTAATCTCTTCTGACTTCAGGATCATCCTATAACTAATAGTGTAGGTATCCTATAAAAGTAATGTAAGTATTTTTTAAATATAAAAATATTTACAAAAAAGTTATAATAAATAAAATTTTATATTATATTTTTCATTAGATTTTCGTAGAATTATATTTAAATTATGTGTCAAGATCATTGCGGTTCTTACCACGAGTTTAAATAATTTAAAATACTTTTGCGGTTACCTCCACCCCTCCCAACAATATATGACATTTTGCGGAACTCCAGGTGCTAACATATTATAGTAGCTATTTATATTTCTTTTAAAATAGTGATTTTATTGACTGATTATAATAACAAAAAAATTCCAAAAATTAACTTACCTAGATATATTTAATAAGACCTGAAATAGATGATTATAATATAATAAATAAAACATATTAGAAAAGAAGTTAAATAAAAAATATATATTTTTAAAATAAATTGATTTTAAGTAATATGCAATTAAAGCATTTAATATATTTTTTGAGGCCCACCAAAAATTATGAACCAAAAGTTCTGAAACTAGAAAGCTCAAAATTGAATTGGCTATTAATTTTGGAAATATAAAGACTTTGGCATCAGAGTATGAGATTTTCGATTTTGCGCTGTTGAGTTATTGTGGATATTGAAATTCCGGCAGACAGATATACATAGGGAAAAAACAATGATTTAAAATGATTTTTCTTCATTTTCATCCATTTTTTAGAACTACGTGTAGAGAAAAATTATTTAATCCAATACCTCGGCTCGACCAGCATGCGGATTTCGCTTATACCTACTGGACGTATCAAGTAATCATGGACCGAACGGCTTATCAAACGCTTTAAATTTATTTTATTTTCAAAAGATTATTAACAAAAATAAAAAATCCAATACCTATCATTTTCTTCTATTTGCAGATTCTCCGTTTCTTTTTTTTGCTCCATGTTTGATTTGCAGTCTTGAATACGAATAAATGATAAAAGAACTTGATCGTGATCTCCATTTAATTCCACCACACGATGATAAGAAATCACTTGTGTAATACATTATTAAATAGAGCAGTTATTTTAATTTTATCTCTTCAACTTTAGATAATATATTTGAAATGTTAGTGCCTGAAATGCTTTTTTAAATAATATATACTTAATTACTTTACTAATTTCTCAGTTTTAACATAAACTTTATATTTGAGATTAAATTTCGGACTGGAGCTATTTTATCTTTAAAATTGTCCTGATTTAAAAATACCTACTATTAACTGTGTGCGTGTCCAGTATAGTCGTATTCAAATTTTTCCTATCACATTTCATCAAAAACATTTAAATGAGAAGTATCAAAGTGTGTTTTTATTTAAAGTTTATTCATTTAAGAAATAATGTGACTATAAATCTGCTTTAAGTCAATATCATATTTGTTATCTTTTCGACTACCGAGTGCGTAAACTAAATTTCCAACGCTGCTATGTCATTAAGAACAACCCTATCAAAAATTTGAAAAAGGAAGACAACAGGAATCTACTAAATAATTTTCAGGACTTTAGTTTGGAGAACTCGACTTAGTAATTACTGTTATAGTTGAATGGTACAAGAAAAAGATAATTTAATGGTAAATGTAAAATGTATTACAATGTATTAAACGAGCTGCTCCAGACGTGCCGAAGGCACGCCCTCTACAGCTCGGCCCTCCGGGAAGATGGCCCTGACGGGCGGCGTCTCGGCATGTGATTATTGCGTCTGTAATATATATTTGTAATATTTTGCCCCCTCTTTCGCCCCCACGCACTCATTTTGGCTATTGATTTTTAAAGCATACATTTTATATAGTCTTAAAAACTAACATTACAAAATTTGATCTATATCGGGGAGAGTATTAATTTTTTGCCCCCATTCACATTTTGGGAGGTTGAAATTATTTTTTAGATATTTCAAATATTTAGCTATTTGGAAATAAATAACTCTCAGTTTTCTAAAGAGTAGGCTAAATGTACTAAAAGCTAAAAATTTCTATAATTTGCCCCCTCCCCCCTTCGCCCCCATACAGTCAATTTTGATAGTTGATTTTTACAGGAATAGTTTCTTAAAGTAATAAAGAATAACTCTACAAAATTTGATCAAGATAGGAGAGAGTTTTAATTTTTTCCCCCACTCACATTTTGGATAGTTGGGAGTCGAATTTCAAAAAATCCTGAAATTACTTTTTAGATATTTGTATTTAGAATTTTATTAAGTAAAAATCAAGTAGATATCTTATCGTTCTTAATTGAAAATGCATAATTAGTGTAAACACATTGCAAAGATATTTTGCCCCTTTTGACCCCTTTAGGAGTCGAATTTCAAAAAATCCTGAAATTTTTTTATTAGATATTTTAATTTAGTATTTTTATAAGCAAAAAGCAAGTAGATATTTTATCGTCCTTAAGAGATATCGCATAGTCAGTGAAAACACACTTTGCCCCCTTTGACCCCTTTAAGGGCCTAATTTCGAATAATCCTTTCTTAGTGAGCCCCTATGTCATAGATGTAATATCCTCTCCTAATTTCATGTTTCTATGTCCAGTGGTTCTGGCTGTTTTGATGATGAGTGAGTGAGTGTATCGGGCAAAGAATTATATATATTGAAAAGTTTTTGTTTTGCCGAGAGTAGCAGAGTTGTTGATTCACAAAGAGAAACAAAGAGTTTGTCCTCTGCTTGATGCAAATAAACATACACACACATATATATCATATACAAGAGAACAAGACCTCTTTGTCATCATCTATATATAGATATATATGTGTGTGTATGTTTATTTGCATCAAGCAGATGACAACTCTTTGTTTCTCTTTGATATATATATATATATATATATAGATAGATAGATAGATAGATAGATAGATAGATAGATAGATAGATAGATAGATAGATATAGATAGATAGATAAGCGAAAAAGTTTTTATTCCATAAGTTTGAACAAAAGTGATAGCTAATGTTCTTATAAAATTTCCATTTAATTTATTAATTCTTAAGAATGTCATTAATTTGAGAATTTGTGCGTCTCTTGAAACATTTTTTTATATTAGTATTTTTAAAATTTGGGTAGAAACAAGTTGTATTTTAAATACAAGCTTCCTTCTTAATTCCTTCTTTCCCGAGGTCCTATAATTTTAAATGTATATCTTGACCTATAGAATATTTGAGGAATTAAGTAATAGAATGAAGGATACAAGGTGTTGATTCATAAAAATAAATTAATAAGTTTTTAACTCAATATATTTCAGACTGTTAGTCCATCTGTCCATCTTCAGTAGTTATAAACGTCACGATCGGGGGCGTAGGTAAGGGGAGGGGTTTCAAGAGGTTGAAACCCATACACGTAATAGTTACTTTTTCTTTTGATTTTCTTTTCGAACTACATTCTGTTACTACATAGATCTCTCTGAATTATGTATATTAGAAAATAATTTCAATATTGTTTTACCTATGCCGGGGTGAGCGTTAAATGACCGTTCATTTCAGCGAAAGTTCAGACGACTTATATTTTAGATGTAAAAATGCATGCAGATGCAGTGATGCTGCCTCGACCTATATAATTATGTTATCTACTTATAGTCGCACTGTCTGGCTGCCAGAGTCAAGATGTACATCCGTTGAATAGCCTCGTCCAATGCAAAATATATTGAATTGATTCTCTCATCTGCTATTTAATCTATATTGTCTGTACCGCGTTCAATTCTAGTAGGGGGGGGGTTCAAAAAATAAAACTAATCACTATAAGTTCTAGACCTTTTAATCGATTTATACGAAATTTCGCAGATGCACACAAGATAACCTTATAAAAATGGCTCACTATGTAAAATTGATAGTCACCAAAAAAGGGAGGGGGGTTAAAAAATTTTCATACAAAAATTGAAGAAAACTGATAATAAAATGGTCTCACCAGTCTGGACCAAGCTCAACCAAATTTTGTATACATAATCAGTGGGCAAAGATAATCCATAAGACCAAGACCCACCCAGGGTTGTAGATTCTGAGAGTAAGCAAGTAGCTAACTAAGTATAATCAGTGGGCCCCCAGAAGACTAAAAATGCAAGCCAAAAATGGGGGCGATGGTCAAATAATGAAAATCTATTGATAGTGACCAAAAAGAGGAGGGAGGTTAAAAATTACTTTAAACAAAAATCGGAGAAAGCTGATATTTCTAATAAAATAGTCTCACCATTCTTAACTAAACTCAACAAAATTTTGTATTAATCACTAGGCCCCGAGAAGACTAAAAATGCAAAAACTAACCACCCAAAATGGACGAGGTTCTTGTGACAAAATGTTTGCATTCCTAATACGGAAAACTGATACGAGTTTGTGTTCATTGGCTTTGGAACTTAGCTTCGAAAATGCAAAAATCATATTTTTATTAATGATTTTATTAAGATTTTAATGTGAAGTTATAATACAGGGAAAAACAAAAAAATGTATAATTAAATTTATTATTATAGTGCGTCTCTAGTTTTCTCCAATTTTTGATTGATTAAATTTATATTTGCCTCTGGTTACAAAAGAGGCGATCATACATAAATCCCTAAAATAAATGTCTCCATTTTTCTATATCCTATTTTTTTGCTAAATTTTTAACTATAACTATATATATTTAATTTTAAATTTACTTTTATTTTAATTATTATATTTATTCTCCAGCCATATATAGAATCTAATGTCAATGAAATAAAATGCCTGAAGGTTGAGCTCCCAAGTTGGCACGGGTGAACTCGAATGATTCCGAGCGGCTCCGATTAGTTTCGGACGGAAAATATAATAATTTCAAATTTCAAAGTAAATTAAATTTTTTTATTTTTTTCTAAAATGCTTGTCCCGTTACAAAAAATCTATAATTATATGAGGAATATCATTCATACGTTTTTTCGAAATTTTCTTTATTGTCCAATTACTTCAATATACAGGTAGGTAAATACTTTGGGCATTTTGCATGATTCTCTAAAAATACTCAATCAACCTAAAGTTGAGAATTTTTACCTAAAATAAATAAATAACATAATATATTTTTTGCCTCCTTTTTACTTTACCATACGGGTATGGTCAAGTATTGTAATCGTACATGAAAAAAATTGACTTTTTTGCTTCGTTTTTTCGAAATATCTCAAAAACGGCTGAAACAATTTTATTTAAAAAAATTCAATGAAACAGTAGGGCGTTTTGCTCTACAAAAAAGCCCTAATGAGTGAACATCGAAAAAATGATATTTTACGAGATATTAATGATTTTGTCAAAATGTCTGTTAGTATGTTAGTTTTAGTACGTTACCAAATTTTGTGTAGGCTCTAGCTCAAAAACTAGTGTGAATATCAAAACGAAATTTCACACTAATTGAAATTAAGAGCTGATTAGATTTTGAAATCGAAATAAAAATTAATCGAGGGGGCAGTGGCGTAGCCAGACTTTTGGATCAGGGGAGGGACAATACTGCTCCGAAGGGGCTAAACATTTACCGACTTAAAGAGCGTCCACCAAACATAATATAGTGAAGTTAATTTTCTCATTAATATATCAAAGAATAATTAACATATTAACGAGAATTGTTTTTGATCGCGCTTTTTAAACATATATATATCGCGAGACTACTGATGATTGAGGCTATTGGAGTCTGCTGAGTCTTAAGTCTGGACCAAGAGAGAATGAAAAAGATATGATCCATTTAGCTATAATCCAGCATCATTTAGCGTTTAGCCCGCATGACGCTGTTTATATCAAACATCACTGATATATGGATCACCAAATGAATTTGAAATCTGAGATGTTATATATTCAATCTCCCAGTAGATCTGTTAACACGTATGTTAGGTGTTTGCTATTAATTAATCATAAGTTTCCTGTATTTGATTTCGCGATCGAATCAAATACAGGAAACTTATGATTAAAGATAATATAAATAAAAAACCCCCAAAAAGTACTCATTTTCCAATGTTTTTTTCCCCCCCTTTTGATTTTGGCTACATGTAAATAGAGAGAGCGAGTGGGCTCTAAAGATAGTGGTGGGGGCTTGTCCCCCTTCGCCCCCCCCCCAGCTACGCTACTGCTGAGTGGTGGCTCTTAAAAAATTAATAATCTAAAAAAACAAAGAAAAATGAAATTTAGACTATAATAAAAAGTCATTATTTATTCTGGGGCCGAAATTTAAAAAACAATTCAATTTCATTCAAGTTTTGTTTGACTTTTCATAATATTTTGACGTTTTCAATGTCCATGCTTTAGTATTCTATTGGCAACACTAGTCATTTTCAAGAAAGGAAATTTCATATTTTTGTTTGAAAATGTCTTTTTAAAATACTATTTTAATATTTATTTGATTTAAATGGAAATAATAATAATATACTTTCAAAAAACTTATAGCAAAAATATAAGGTTAAGTCAATAGTTTTAGAAGTATATTTCAAAACTGACTTAAAATGCCAATGAACCCGGCTTGGAGGTATTTATTTTTTTAATAATATTTAAAATTTATATTACTAAAATTACAATATCCTTATAATATATAATATAAGAACGATTTTTCTTATTAAAAGCTCTTCATAAGTAATTGTGCTTAAAGGCAAGTAACCGAACTGACAAATGTTAATTAATGGCAAACATTCACTTAGGTACTTGTGCCCAATAAAAAGATCAGATTAAATATCTTTAATAAAAAAGACTGAATCTTCAAAACTATAGTCTCTAACAAATTAAATTATACCTATATACATATCTAAACCAAAACATTCTGTGAAAAAACTGGCCAAGTTCGAGAAAGTAGTGAAATCTAGTGTGCAGCCAAGTTAAATTCACCAAGAATAATTAAGTTGAGAGATCTACTATTTTCTCAACTAAATATTCTTGGTGAATTCAACTTGGCTGCACACTAGATTTCACTACTTTTTCGAACTTGGCCAGTTTTTTCACAGAATGTTTTGGTTTAGATTTCTCTGCTTTTTGTAAGCTTGAGGAAGCCCGTTGGTCCAAAGGGCTAGAATTTTAATTTTTGAACCCCCCTCCCCCATTTTGGGTGATTAGTTTTTGTTTTTCTAGCCTTCTGGGGGCCCACAGAATATGCAAACAAAATTTTGTTGAGTTTATCCAACGGGCTAGAATTTTCATTTTTGACCCTCCCCCCCATTTTGAAGGGGTTGAAAGATAGAAAGTTTGGATTTTTGGAATTTTTCCTTTGTTTGTGTCCCAAACTCTACTAGCATGCGAAATTTCATGATGCTGGAATGATTGGAAGTACCTACCCTATAGGTTTTAATGACCTCTGTGTCAGTGAGTGAGAGTGCCAAAATTAGCTATTTTCTCAGAATCCATTTAAGCTATATTTTTGAAATTTGGTACTCTCTTCAAGATGGATTACATAATTACATGTGTATAATTTCAGCTCTGTATCTTAAAAGGGTTCCGAGTTGCAGGGCGGTCGAAATTGGTTCGAAATTGTTCGTGTAAATAGCGTACAGCGTGTACGGCCAAGCCAATGCTCGAACTTGGCTTGCGCACGCTGTGCGCTTTGATTCATTTATATATAGGGATATATTTATTTACATCAAGCAGAGGACACCCTCATTGATTTCATTTTAAAAATCAACAAGTATTTCCAGCAAGATCTTATGAAAAACTATTCAGCATAAAATCATATTTTAAAGAATTTTAAATCTTGTTCATATATGTATATCTACCATAGTATTTAGATAATTAGTTTTTTAAAAAACAAGAATTTAGTTATTTTTTAATTTATAATAGTTTAATTTTAAATTTATTCTCATTTTAATTGAATTTTTTTATATCCCTTCTTTCGTTTAAATTATTTCTAATCCAATGCTTAATTTTTTTATTTTTCAGATTTATCTTCCTTTTCATTGTCATTTTAAATTTATTTTATTATTCAAGTTGTGTAGAAAGAGACTATTATGAATTATTGGGAGTATCTCGATCAGCTACAAATAAAGATATTCGCAAAGCTTTTAAAAAACTTGCAATTTTATTTCACCCCGATAAAAATAAAGTAGGTTAATTCAAATATGTTTTTTATTTATATTTTTTATTTTACATTTAGGTTTTACAATATATTTATATAATTTAATGTTGTAAAATGTTTTTTTAATTATAGAAAAAAAAATCCCTCTCCCTTTCATTAAACCATCATCCTAGGGTAATTAGACTGGTTTGATGCACCCACTCGTCTCCATATGACTTTTTTATCCCCTGCCAACTTTCACTTTTTTCAAAACTCAGCCCCATCCCATAATCTTCATTATCTGGGGGAAATATTCTAATCTAGATCTTAATTTTCTTTCTTACATCACTCTTTAAAAATCTCGCTTCATGTGTCCTATCATCTGTGCTTTTCTGTTCTGCAAATTCTTCTTCAAAACTTCCCCTTCACAATACCACCAAGAACATTCTCATTAGTTAGCCGCTCTATCCATTTATCCTCAAAGTTCTCCTATATCATGACATTTCAAAGGCCTCCAGTCCACAATTCCACCAAGAACCTTCTCATTAGTTAGCCGCTCTATCCATTTATCCTCAAAGTTCTCCTATATCATGACATTTCAAAGGCCTCCAGTTCATAATTCCACCAAGAACATTCTCATTAGTTAGCTCGTTCTTTATCCTCAAAGTTCTCTTATAGCATGACATTTCAAAGGCCTCCAGTCCACAATTCCACCAAGAACATTCTCATTAGTTAGCCGTTCTATCCTCAAAGTTCTCTTATAGCATGACATTTCAAAGGCCTCCAGTCCACAATTCCACCAAGAACATTCTCATTAGTTAGCCGCTTTATCCTCAAAGTTCTCCAATAGCATGACATTTCAAAGGCCTCCAGTCCACAATTCCACCAAGAACCTTCTCATTAGTTAGCCGCTTTAACCTCAAAGTTCTCCTATAGCATGACATTTCAAAGGCCTCCAGTCCACAATTCCACCAAGAACATTCTCATTAGTTAGCCGTTCTATCCTCAAAGTTCTCTTATAGCATGACATTTCAAAGGCCTCCAGTCCACAATTCCACCAAGAACATTCTCATTAGTTAGCCGCTTTATCCTCAAAGTTCTCCAATAGCATGACATTTCAAAGGCCTCCTGTCCACAATTCTACCAAGAACCTTCTCATTAGTTAGCCGCTTTATCCTCAAAGTTCTCCAATAGCATGACATTTCAAAGGCCTCCAGTCCACAATTCCACCAAGAACCTTCTCATTAGTTAGCTGCTTTATCCTCAAAGTTCTCCAATAGCATGACATTTCAAAGGCCTCCAGTCCACAATTCCACCAAGAACCTTCTCATTAGTTAGCCGCTCTATCCTCAAAGTTCTCTTATAGCATGACATTTCAAAGGCCTCCAGTCCACAATTCCACCAAGAACATTCTCATTAGTTAGCCGCTTTATCCTCAAAGTTCTCCAATAGCATGACATTTCAAAGGCCTCCAGTCCACAATTCCACCAAGAACCTTCTCATTAGTTAGCCGCTTTATCCTCAAAGTTCTCCAATAGCATGACATTTCAAAGGCCTCCAGTCCACAATTCCACCAAGAACCTTCTCATTAGTTAGCCGCTTTAACCTCAAAGTTCTCCTATATCATGACATTTCAAAGGCCTCCAGTTCATAATTCCACCAAGAACATTCTCATTAGTTAGCCGCTTTATCCTCAAAGTTCTCCTATAGCATGACATTTCAAAGGCCTCCAATCCACAATTCCACCAAGCATTCTCATTAGTTAGCCGCTCTATCCATTTATCCTCAAAGTTCTCCTATATCATGACATTTCAAAGGCCTCCAGTCTCTTTCTCTCTCTCGTCTATCGTCCAGGTTTTATGACCATAAAACGCGATTCTATATTCATATGTCCTTAGCAACACCTTTCTATTTTCTAGACTAATTGATTAATCTAAATTTTGTTCATTAACTCACAAATATATATATTCCCAAAATCTACTTATATTAAATAAAAAAATAGCTTATATTCATTTAATTTTCAAGTTATTTGATTTTAAACTGAAAGTTTTTTGCCGAGAGTAGCAGAATTTTTATAAATTGAAGGAGACAATAAAAGAGTGTGTCTTCTGCTGGAATTATAAATTGTTAATTTATTTATAACGAGACTATATTTTTGAGAGCTTTGCCCTCTTCATCAGTCTATTACAATTTACAACATACAATCATACATTAATTCCTGTGAATCAACTGTAATAGACTGATGAAGAGGGCAAAGCTCTCGAAACTATAGTCTCGTTATAAATAAATTAAAAATTTATAATTCCAGCAGAAGACACACTCTTTTATTGTCTCCTTCTATTTGAATTTTATTAAGGGGCCGTTCATAAAATACATTCGCAATCAGGGGGGCGGGGTATTGCTTAACGTGATGATATGTGACAAGGGGATCTAAGGAAACGTGACGATAGCACTTAATCAATTTTATTTTTATTTTTTTCTTAACTTGTCAGCAACATATCGTTTATAGGTGGGGGGTCTAGCTTTTTGTGACGTTATATTTGTTAGGAGGTCCCAGAAAATGTGAAGCAGCGTGACGAAGGAGGGAGTTCAAAAAGGCGAAATTTTGCATGACCTATTTTATGAATGGCCTCTAATATATTTATAATAATTAAATTTTCTTTCTACTTAGTCTTTAAATACTAATATTATTTTAAATCTTAACAGATATATATATAATTTCATATTATTAGTGTATTTTTATTTCTTCAAGGATAATCCCAATGCAGACCAACGTTTTATGGAAATGACTGCTGCATATGAAACGCTTAAAGACGAAGAATCTAGAAGGCGTTATGATCTTTATGGGGAAACAACTTCTAGTGGAAAAAAACAGTCTTGGAATTATTACCAAAATGAATTTGGACTTTATGATGATGATGATAATGTTGTAACTCTAACCAGAGGGGATTTCGGTAAATATTCTATTTATGAAAACGTTATATCTCAAGCAAATGATGTTTTATCAAATATTCACTTTGACTCGCGTTAAAATCTTTTTAATCTTTTTATTTAAACTTGATAATTATTTATTTTGTGAATTTTATCATGAAATTAATTAACTCTGGATATAGATTACTTTCACTTATTTAAACTAAAACTAATTCAAGTTTAATAAATAACGAATTCTTTTACGATGGCATTGTTTGAAAGCCGAACATTTTTGCCCATCACTAAGATACGATATGATTTTTTTGTTGAGATGGCTATTTTAGTCAAAATTCTCTACTTTTAAAATGACAAATTAATATAACATTTAGAATTGAAATGGAATATTTTGTTTTTATTAGAGTCTCTGGTGATCGATGACACTCAAGCAACGTGGTTTGTAAATTATCATTCACCCCAATGTTCTCATTGCATCAAACTTGTTTCAACATGGAGGAAGCTAGCTGCTGAGTGGTTGGGGGTTTTTCATCTTGCTGCTGTAAATTGTTATGAAGAATGGCAATTATGCCGGGAACAAAATATTCATTATTATCCGACATTAATACTTTATCCACAGGTAAAGTTTATGAAAATATTTTTTTACATAATTTTATAATTTATGCGAATATGTATGTCTTATTAGAAAATTTTAATTGATTCTTTCGAGCAGCATTTTCAAACTGATTGTCGCGATGTCATGTGAAGGAGCCGCAAAATAAAAATAGAGAAAAGATTTTCTGAGAAAAAAGTACTTATATCACAAACAATTATTAATTGTAAAAAAGACATTTCTAAGAACACATTTATTTTGAAACATCGGAACAAAATCCCATCCCCCCAGAAAATAAAAGATTATTATTATTCAGAAATTATTTTTCATACGGCACGAAGTATTAATTCTATTTATTTTTTTTATTTTTTGGGGGTGGCGGGGCTAAAAATTTTGAGAAATGCTGGATTAGAGGAACATTCTGAAAACTTTACTGTGGATAACTACGAAAAATAGACATTGAACTAAAAAAACCCTAATAGTTACTCTTGAAAGTTTCTTTCTCCGGCCATCATCAGGACATAGCCTCGTACAAAGTTGAAAAAATAAATAAATTTTTACTTCAATTTTATTTAATCCTGGCTGTAAATAGAAATCAAACTTTTCATCTGAATTTAAAATAAAAAGTAATGTTAATATACCACTTTTAACTTTTATTTCAATTTCACTTAATCTTAATTAATAAAGTAAAGGGTGTGTAGTTAGTTCACAGTGAATGAAACAGTTTTAACCTGTAAACTCCTGATGATGGACTAATAATCCGAAATATATTGAGTTTGTATAAACCTCTTTGAGTTTTATTTCATTCACTGTGAAACTACCCACCCTTTACTTTATTAATTAATATCATGTTTCACCTAAAACCTACACCACTTTCTCTAAATAAAATTCACTTAATCTTAGCTTCAAAAAGAAATCATTCTTTAAATTTATAAACAGAGCCAAAATGTTTTTTTTTTCATCATTATTATTTTTAATTAATGTTTTTGTTTATACCAGAAACCAACACATAGCCCAAAATTTCTCACTCCAACTTCATTACGAAAATCTCTTGAAAGATTAAGCATTAATCAATTCAATTTCGATGAGAGAAGAGGGATGGGGATGGGGTGAGGGAGAGGATACCAATCGACTTGATTGGGGAATAATGGAATTGAAATAATTATCGGAAAAGAGGTTTTTTTATCTAATTAGATTTTTCCTCTTATTAAAAACAAGGACTAAAGATAAATAAGGACACTCGATGGTGGAGAAGTTATCTCCGGAATCGAAGCAAAATACAATGTATACATTAATTAATGTAAAATAATTGGTTTAATAAATTTATTTACAATTCAATTTCAAACCCATCTAGGCTTAGACTGATTTCTTTTACTTAAAACAAATTCTAAAATTTAAATAAAAATTAATAAAATATTTATTTTATTTATAATAATATATTTTTATTATTTACAGAAAGAAATTTATCGATCTGCTCATTCTTATGAGGAACTGACATCTTTTCTCCAAGCTCATCTTCATATACATGTCCCACCCGTCATGACTCCATTAATATTCAGTGAAAACGACTTGGCAGAAGAGAACGGCCAAAAAACGCTTCCTCGTCTAATTTTTCTTTGTGATGAACATCGCGATTGTGTTACCACGAGCAATCGAATAAAAACATCAGCTCTACTAGTATAATTCAAAAGAAATTTTATATATTAAAACATTTTCGACATAAAATATTTTTCCTGGTTTTATTTTTAATAGGAAAATCTTGTTCAAGTTTGGATACTTGATTGTACAATATTCGCAGACCTTTGTTCAAATTACCCCAAATCATCCAGTGTGATAATTGAGGATCATACGAAAATTGACAATGAAGAAACCACTTCTGCTTTCCAAAGCTTATTTTCTTTAGATCCTTATGAAATTGCTAATCAAGTATTAAAATATATTCAAAGCCCTCCAAGGTTTGATGACAAACAACTTGAAGTAAGTAAATGTACTTCTTATTTTTAATTTATAACACTATAATAAAAAATTTTAAAATTAATTTTAAAAATACATTTTTCTAAAAAATGGATAATAATTAATTTAATTAAGAGCATTTATGTAAATATTTAATTTTTATTTTAAAATAATGTACTACATATAATATATAGGTATATATTTTAATTTTAATGTATTTAATAGAAACAGACTTGCGACTTTCTCTACTAATTGCTGGCATGTTGATTGATCCTATTTTAACCGAGGTCAGAGAAGCTCTAATTCAAGATTTCATAAATGTTTTATTATATCTATTAATTATTTAGGGTAAGCTCTTTTGTTTCGTTCATTGAATAAATACTACTAGGATTTATTCTGGAGCCTAATTTTATTTTTATTATAATATCTGAAATTCTTTCTTTTTCAAAATTTATTAAAAAATAATTCGTGAAATAGTCAAAAAATAACTTTAAATTGGAATAAAGTATAATATACAGTTATTCATTCTTTTGACTCTTCTTAGAAATTATCTAAAAAGAAAGTTATTTTGAAATACTTTTTAAATTATCTATAGTACCTAATACTATTAGATAATATTGTTTGAAAAAAATTTTATGGATTAAGGGTCCACTTTACTTTTAAAAAATATTCGTTGTTTATGCGTAATTTAAACCTGAAAATAATATAAATTTACTTCAAGAGAACCGAATATCTTGGGCTTTTTTTGCTTTAAATTAATGCTTTATTAAATCAAAACTAAAATGTGATTAAATTTCATCTCTAATCGCAATTTAAATCTATCTTAAATTTAAAAAAATATTTATTATTTTCCTTAGAAAATATTTGAGCAATTGGAACTTTGTGAATCTCGAACTCCATTAAAAGCTTGGCTTATTGTATACACTCTTGGCGAAAGAGAGGAAGAACAACTTGAACTCAAGAAACTGGCGGCACATTTGTCTACTTCAGGAATATCCCTAGGTATCATTTTGGGTCCAAATTAGAACATTTGTTTAGAGATGTTTGAATAAGTTTAAATAATTTTTAAGGTCGGGTGGATTGTGTTCGATCATCTTCAATTTGTCATGAATATAATGTTGCTTCATATCCTACTTATCAAATATGGAAATGCTCCGGTCGGCACGAAACTTTACACCTCTTGCGAAGTTGGTCCAGTCATATGGGCGGGGCCGGGCACAGCTTATTAGCAAGTCTGGCTCGCTCCAGTTCTCAAGCTTTTGGAGTGTGGGATATAACACCTGCATTTTTAGAACAGCTGGACACAAGTATAATTATTATTACATTTACATTTTCTGGAATTTATTTAATATATTTATTCTCACAATTATCTTTGTTTAAGATGAATTGTGGTTGATCCTTTTTCACGCTCCTTGGTGTCCTCCATGTCGCCGCACTCTAAGTGAATTACGTCGCCTTAGTACTCTGGATCCTCAATTGAAAATTGGTTAGTCAAATACATTCTAAAATAGTAAAAATTCATTAAAATTTAATTAAATTATTTCCTTCTTATTTTTACAGTTCTTATCGATTGTGTTATATATAAGGCAACTTGTAATTCTAGAGGAATTAATTCTTACCCCACTCTTGAAGCTAGACAAGGTCAATGGAAGGAAACTTTTGAGGGAAATTGGAAACAAGTAAATGAATGGATTCAAAATTTAAGATCAGATTCAGGTAAAGAAAGCCTAATAAAAAATAGTTTATACTATAATATATTTCATAACTTATTATAAAAATTAATACTTTCCTTCAATGAAAAATATATAATAAGTATGGTATGTTGTTTATTTGCAGTTTTAGAATTGGATCCCGCATCCTGGAATGATTTAGTAGTTAATAAACCAAAAGATGAATTAGTCCTTGTGGCTTTTCATGCTCCTTGGTGTTCACCATGTCGACGACTTCAGCCCGAGTTACGACGTTTAACTAACATTACTGGCCCTATTGACCATGTCACTCTTGCTAGATTGGATTGCGAGAAATATAATTACATATGTCAGCAACAACATGTAAACAGCTATCCTACACTAAGGATATACCCTTTCCAAAGTGAAGGTAAAAAATATATTCATCTACCCAACATAATTATGTTTTCTTATAAATACATGATAAAAATATGTATTGAACATTGAACTTAGATGAAAATGTGTATATCATGAGTAGAGCCGGATTTTTATGCAGTAAAAACTGCCAAAATATGCAGTTAAAAACGTACTCTGGGCGAATTTAAAGGAACTTAACCCCCCCCCCCCCCCCCCACACTTTTACTTTGGAAGAAAAATATTGCAAACTTTTCATCATTTTCGTGTAGAATATAGTATCTAGTACAACTGAATGATAAGAAAAATGAGTGGGTTGTTGTTTTGTATCTTGTTTACATCCTTTGTAATCCAACTTCCTGTCGTTGTGGCCTATTTCAGATTTATTCGAATTGAAATTAGTGTCCTTCTGTTTTATTTAATATTTTTTTTTCATTCTTTCTCCGAAAAATAACGTTTAAAACCTCTGTATTTGGCGCGAAATATGCAATATTACTCAAATATGCAGTATAAAATTTAACCTACAGTATCCTAGATGCATGATTCGGATAGATAATTGATCTCCTGGGTCGTACGTGGCGGCAAACAAAAATGCAATTGCATAGGAATCCGGTCTCTAATCATGAGTTATTTAACTGTATTACGAATACACACGAGAGAAAGTTTGAGATCCTCTAGCGAAAGAATATCTTGGCATTTTTCTAGCTCTTCTTTAAACCTTGAGAACTTTTTTTTCTAGTAATAAATTTTTTCATATTTCTTTATAAGACCTATCAGTCGGTCTATATGTTACACAAGAGATTTTACATATTCTTAAGGCATATCAAACTTTTTAATTTAATAAAATGTAGGAAAATTAAAATATAATTTTAAATATAACTTAGGGTTTATTTTTTAGGTCTTTCAACTGTAGCCATTCATCAAGGGTACCAAAGAGATGCAGCATCCCTGAGAAAATGGCTTCAAGCTTTTTTACCTACAAATTGTCCTAAATACGATGAAAGATCTATAAATAATGAAATGATTAGAGATATAGAATTTGATTGGTTGGTAACATTTTATGCTCCTTGGTGTGGCCCATGTCATGTCTTTTTACCCGAATTGGAAGCTTTAGCTCGAGTAAGTCGCTTTATTCTTTGGTATTTTATTAATTTAAAATTGTCAAGATTTTTATTACTTTTTTAGCGTTTAGATCATAGTAAAATAAAATGTATAAGAATTGACTGTGAACAAACTCCAAGACTTTGCCATGAAGCATCAATACATGCCTATCCAACTCTACGGTTTTATCCAAAGGGTCATAAACGTTTAGATACAGGTAACTGATTTATTAAAAGTTTTATTTGTTTCGATTATATATAATATATGACGAATAGAGAGATTAGTGACTAAAAAGATCAAATTGAATAGTATTGTAACGAATAATATTACTAAAGTTTAGGGAAAGCGGTGTTGGTTTATAGTGAAACATATTAAACAAAGGAATTATTATTTAATCGGGTTATGGTGTTTCACTAAAAGAAATAAAATTAAAAAATTAAAAATCTTTTAAATTATTTTGGAGATTTTTTTATTTATCTCTGAGATAAATAAAAAAATCTCCAAAATAATTTAAAAGATTTTTTAATTTTTTAATTTTATTTCTCTTGTGAAACACCACTATAACCCGTTAAATAATAATTCCTTTGAATAATATTACATTTTTCAAAACTTCTAAAATATACAAATATCTTAAGTGTGTTTATTTAGTATCAAATCTTAATTTTAAAATTTCTTTTTTTTTTACAGGAATTGACATTCGAATTCGTCAAACTGATTCTATTCTGGAACAAATTAAAAATGCTTTCCGATCCTACGGATCTGCGGTGCGGGATGAATTATAAAGCATAAGAATTTTTACTATTAAAAAGTAATGGATATTATAATTATTAACTTAACCAAAAATACTCACTCTTTTATTCCTGATTTTTATAAAAGTTACTATTTATAATATATTTTAATATTTAAAACATTATATTTATTTTTAATATTTAGAATAATGTATAGAAGGAAAAATGATAAAAAATATATATATTAACTTATTAATTTTTTTTTTATTTAATTATTAAAATACATATGTAATTGGTCAGATTCTTTCTCTGTTTCAAATTGTATTCTATTTTATACCCTTAAGAGTATAACCATAGATTTTTTTCCAGATAAAGGGTCACAACTTTCCTCATAGTATGCATCTAAGCTTTTTTTCACTGAAATTGATTCCAGACACTCAAGTCAAGTCAAGATAGACTGATGCATTCCAGAAAAAAGGGAATATTAAAGATTTCGTGAGACGAACTTATCTGTAGACTTGGGTCTTGGAGAATTTAAGGTTCTAGGTAAAGATCGGGCAAGAATAAATATACAGTCTCAGTACGGATTCACTTAATTATCTACAATAAATAACATTATAATTTAAAGCCAGAATGAATCGCTACAACTCCATAAGACATATTTCGATATGTAACTTCTTGAAATCCAACACTTTGAATCATTGTGGCAAATTCTTCCTAAAATTAAAAATATTATTAAAATATTATATTCAATGAAAATATTTCATTAATGGGATTCCTTTGTTTTATTTTATCTAAAAGTGCGTATAGATTAGGTAAGCTTGGTATCTAACATTGACTTGTGGGTTGTGACAACACTCCAGAAAATTCTCAGCTATAACTTTAAATCTCTTAGCGTTACTTCAATATACTGTTAGAGCAGTTTTGTGAATGTTCTTAGACTATTATACTATTCTATCGGATGCCTGTTACAAGCATTTAAAAACCAAGCAACTGGACCCCCTCGTATATTTTATACGCATTCTTAAAAAAAGAAAATCAATTTTTCATTAGTTACCTGAGTTGGAAATTTCCTAATACTTTCTACTAGGTATTGATAATGTTTCCATTGACCAGCAACTAGTTCTCCAAAAAGTGGAATTAAATTAAAAGAATAAGTATTATAAATCCTGAAAATATAAGAGATTATTAACATGATAAACATTTTTCTATAACAATTTCAAATATGAATAATTTACCTTTGGAGAGAGGGATTAGGAACATGACTAAATTCTAGGCAAAGAAATCGTCCACCAGGTTTTAACACTCGATAAGCCTCTGCAAGTGCCTTTTCTATTCGCGTTACGTTACGAATTCCAAAAGCAATCGTATATGCATCAAATTTATTAGATTCAAGAGGTAGAGATTCTGCATTGGCTTCTAACCAACTTAAAGGGGCATCTTTAAAAAAAGGAAGTATTTTAATTTAATGAAATGAGAATCAAATTCTTTAAATATTAAATAAAATATAGTAAAGTACAAGCGAAATGATATTATTATTTAAAGTCGAAATAGGCATACATTCCTAAAGGATCTAATGTCACTTTTTATAAATAAATAAATGGAATACCTTGCAGTCCTCTGTCTTGAGCTCTCTTCTTTCCAACTTCAAGCATAGCAGCATTAATATCAGCTACTGTTACATGACTTCCATCTTTTTTTTCATCTTTCTTATCTAAATGAAGATATTTTAAAAATCTGAATGCTATATCACCTAAAATAGATTTAGGTAAGGATTAGATTTCAAATTACTATAAATTTTGTAATTTTTTTATTATAATCATAAAACAATATCTAATTAATTTTAGAGAAAATATCTGTTATGTCTATATACTTATTTACAATGAAAAAATATGCATCTAAAATTTGTTTAAGAAAATCAAAGCAAGCTTTCTTCGATGGTTTAAAAATCCTCTAAATAAAAATGTTCTTATTAACTTTTTTAATTTTAAATTTAGGGAACGAAGAAAAGATTATTTTTATTATAGACAAAAGGATCAGCCGGGGCTCGAACCCGGGATCTTTGCATGTGTACTGCAATGCTTTGTCATAAGAGCTTTAGCTCCTATATCCACTAAGCTACTGATCCCTGAACCCAAACTAATACCTATTGTCTATATCTGAATTATGGAATTTCTTTTAATCCTCTCCTCGTTCATTTTTCGCAGCGTAGGCCTTGATTCATTAATTAAACAATTAAATTAAATTAAAATTAAATTCTTATTAACATTTTGTTTTTAGTTCTATCTTCTCTCCTTATACAGGGTGTTTCAGGAGGACTACTAAATATTTTAGGAGGTGGTAGTATAGACAAATTTCAATAAAAATGCCATATAACATGTGTCCACTTTTTATTGAGTACAGAGATACAACTGAGTTCAATGCATTTTCGTTTCGGGTCTTGGTACACCGATTGCTATGGGTTGCTATGGATGTGTTTATCGACTGTTACCAGTAGAGTGTTGATGTTCAAGTTGTGAAGTTGTGCTTTAGTTTACATTGAAGTTTTCATTGTGATTTGTTGGCCAAGTCTACTGTACTGTAGCGTGTAAACATGCCGCACGTATTTACACATGCTGAGTATTCCGATGTTGGGTTACATACTAACAGCTATATCTCTGTACTCGATAAAAATTGGACACATGTTATATGGCATTTTTTATTGCAATTCGTCTATACTACCACCTCCTAAAATATTTACTATTCCTCCTGAAACACCCTGTATACCGGAATCTTTGCAGGTCTCGACATTGTAAGCTATTAGATTTTATCACGGTCCAAATGATTAAGAAGCTTTTTCCAGCCCCCGTTATTATTACCGAAAAATTTATTTCAGGATTTTAGATAATGTGATCACTGTTCTAAATATCGATTTTCTAAAGCTGTTGAGTCACTTCAAAGAAATTGAAACATTTCTTCTTTCCAAAACTAGAGATTGCAGTTATGTAGTAGAATTTTATTAGGATGACTTTGACCCTGAAAGATTTATTTTACACAGAAATATGATGTTAGATGTGGGTGAATCTAAAAATGTTATCTTTGAAAGTACTAAAAGAACAAGTGCGATTCTTATCCCCTAATAAACACGTCGGTGAATTGATACCAGAGGTGACTAACTTGATAAAGATCGCTTTAACTACACTCATTTCTACATGTACACAGCAGAACGTTCTTTCTCCGCTCTGATGCTGTAGCGAACATTTTCATCAAACGATCGACTGTTCATAGGAAAACTTTCTTTATGAGTGAGAACTAAAAATTCAACAAAAACTAATTTTGAACTAGTCTAGAATCTAAAAAATTTGTATTAGTTTAGCTTACTTCCTTTTAATTCACATATATCTAAAATTTCTATTCTTTTGTTTTTACCATTAGCGTTCATTTCTATTTCAAATGGTGGCAGGGAGCGAGTTCCAGTCTCTGGAGGTCATAGGAATAAAAGAGTTGGCGAAAGCGCTTGTTCGACTTTTATCCAATTTGACAGCGAAGGGGTGCTGAGCGTTAGAAAACCGCGTGTTTCTCGTAAAGAGGGCATTAGGGGGGATAAGAGATTTCAGCTCGACTGAACAGACACCGTGATAGTATCTGTAGTACAGGGAAAGGGCAGAAACGGTTCTTCGGTGAGCCAGGGAGTCGAGTGAGTTGGTTAGAGCCGGGTCTCCTATTAGTTTAATTGCTCGCTTCTGAATTGCATCCAGTGTAGCAAGAGAATGCTTGGATGCACCCCTCCACAGATGAGAGCCATATTCGAGACAGGGACGAATTTGAGCCTTATACAGCATAAGAAGTTGACTGGGAGTATAACAGCGTCTAGACCTAAATAGGAGACCAAGCTTGCGCGCTGCAGCTTTAGCAGTGGTTGAGATATGGTCATTCCATGAAAGGTCAGACCCTAGAGTTACGCCTAGCATTGAAATTTTATCCCTGAATTCTAGTGAGTTTGAGTCGAATGATATGTTTGGGAGGTTTCTGTCGACGCGCCTAGAAATAAGGCAACACTGAGTTTTCCCTGCATTGAAGTTAACTAAGTTTTGGGATCCCCAGTTTTTAAGTTTGCACAAGTCTAAATTAATTGAAGAGGCAATGTCTGCACGGTTTTGATGCGATGCAGGGGCGTTATGTAGGGTGCTGTCATCTGCGTAACAATGTACCGGATTGGAGGGCAAGTTTAGAAGGTCGTTGATATAGATAAGAAAAAGCGTAGGGGAGATAACCGATCCCTGAGGAACTCCAGCGTTGGTGTGGAAGGGGAAGATGATATTCCATCGATGACAACCTTAATACTACGGTCTGAAAGAAAACTTTCGAGCAACTTACAGAGTTTCGGTGCAAGGCCGACGGAGGTCAATTTGGCAAGAAGCAAAGATTTAAAAAGAAAACAACCCTATAACTTGTGTACTCACTCATCATTGGAGAAAAAAGCACATCATATTTTGAAATTGAAAAATAATAATATAAAAAACTCTCATTCTCTCTCTCAACGTTTCTTCTTCTTCTTATTTAAATAAAGATAATTTAAAAAATAATTAGTTTTATGAACATATATGCAAGAGTAGCCTTTATTTCATACTACTAAAGGACATTTGTGCCTGTGCATTTATATGTCCATCCCCGAGAAATAATCAAATAACTACTAAAGTACTTGGCTGATTTTAATGATACCTCCACCAAACTGTTCCTATGAATCAGGAGAGGAGGATAGGCTATATAAACTTAATGCTACTAAGGTGAGGTACCCCTTTTTGGCCCCTTCAATCTACTTCTTTAGTAACCAAGACGAGTATTTTTGTTTGCTCAAATTCTTTCCTTTTAAATGATGAAATTATATAAAAATTAAAAACATTTATGAAGAATAACCATTCTACATTGGATTTTTGACCTTTCGATTATTATTGGTAACCAATGCTGAAGAGATGGAGGAATGGGGTTAAAAAATGAAAATTTTAACCCTTTGGCCAAACTCAACCAAATTTTGTTTACATAATCTGTGGGCCTCTAGAGAGCTAGAAATGGGGTGGAGAGTGATCGGGGCCGGGGGAGAATGTCCGGAGAGGGTTGGGTGTTGGAGAGTGATCAGATTCGGCGGGGGGTCGGGTTTGGGTACAGGGTCGGTGGGGTGAAGAGTGGTTGGAGGTGGAGGAGGGGAGAGGGTCCAGGGGGCGAAGTCCTAGGCTTGCAAGAGGCCCGTCAAAGGCGTGCGTCGCAGCTAGTAATAATAGTAAAATTATAGTTTATGTTTACCATCATGTGTTAAAAATGAATTTTTAGAATGATGGACTTTGAAATAGCCCACAGCCCCCTGGTTGTTACTGTGAGCAGCCACACTCGTTTTCAAAACCCGGCGCCCCTGGAGTCTTCTATATTCATATCAATGATGGTCTAATTGGAAAAGTCATTTTAATTTATTGGTCTTCCCCAGCCAAGGTTCAAGTATTATTTAAAACATTTGTAAATTAGATTGAAGTAATTTTTGGAGGCGGACTGATAAGTGAAATTGAGTGGATATTGATGAGGCAGTCCAAAAAAAAGAAGATAATTTATACTATCTTTTTATTAATAAACCGACGTTTCGGAGGCTATTCCCTCCTTCTTCAGGGGTTTGAAAAGTTAGTGAAGGAAATTCAATGAGACATTCCCTCTCCATCTCCTCTTTCAGTGGCAGTAACAATAATATATCGTATTTCATTCTAAGCAGAATTATAGTGAGGGAATAGCCTCCGAAGTGTCGGTTTATTAATAAAAAGATAGTATAAATTATCTTCTTCTTTTTTGGACTGCCTGTCAATATCCACTAAATTTGTAAATGATCGTCAACAAAAAAAAAAAATATTAGCAAGATAATTAATTCTTAAACTACACTTCTTGAAACTAACAAATCAATGACATATTTATCAACATTGAAGATGGGTCTTGAGTTAGGAGCTAAATCTCAAAAAAAAGAAATGTGTACCTGTACCACCAGCAACGTCTAACAATTGGGTTCCTGGTGAGGGATTGAGTTCTAGCATAAATTGATCCTTCCATAATCGATGGATTCCAAATGACATGATATCATTCATCATGTCATATTTGATTGCAACATCTTCAAACACCTTTTTAACTATAATTAAAATATATATATTATTAGAAATTATTTTTCAAGGATCTTTCTAAAAGTGATTGAGAAGATTTCATTTATAAAAAGAGTTGTACAAAATATTAATTTATCTAACCTTTTTTCAGTTTTTTCGGAAACCTTGACAGTTTGAAAGCCAAAATTTGTTTCATTTTCGAGATCTTGTTTAGAATTAATTGAAGAATATTTGAGTTGTATATTAATATGGTTATTTTTTCTTAATCTAAAAAATAAATAATTATGTCTTTTACAAATAGGTAAAAATGATTTTGTTAAAAATTGCGCCATAGCTTGAATCAAAAATATTTCATATTTCTTCCCTCGCCTAAAGAGGTCAGTCGTGGCAAGATGGCTGATGATCGGAGTGGGGAGAAGAGGGACGATTTAAATATGAATATGCATTTTACTAGCTGCAAGGCCCGCCTTCTTGCTAGCCAGGGGGCTCGCCCCCTGGACCCTCAACCCACGAACCCCAACCTTATACCCCCCAACTCCCGCCCCCACAGACTCCCCACCCCACCCCGCCCCACTACCACTCTAGACCCTAACCTCAACCCCTGCACCACCCCGCACCCACCATCCCCTGGACCCACCCCCTCCACCCCGCCTCACACCATCATACCACCCCACCCCCGCACCACCACCCAACCCACCCCGAACTCCATCCCCGCACCACCCCACTAAGACTCTGGATCCTCACCTGAACCCCCTCCACCCCACCCCCACCCCTTCACCCAGTGTTTGCATTTCTAGCCTTCTAGTGACCCACTGATTATGCATACACAATTCGGTTAAGTTGGCTCTAAGGGTAAGAATTTTCATTTTTGACCCCCCCCCCCCCCCATTTTGGGTGGTTAGTTTTTGAATTTCTAGCCTTCTAGGTACCCACAGATTATGTATACAAAATTTGGTTGAGTTTGGTCCAAGAGCAAAAATTTTCATATTTTGACCCTCTCCCCCTTTTTGGGTGGTTATTTGGGGGAATTTTTTAAACAAAAGTTGTCAGAAATCACATCCCTACAACTTTGCTCATAATAAAATTTGCCGTAGGGTTAATAGTTTAACCCTCTTTTGGGGTCAAAATATCAAAACGTTATATAGCTAAAAACGTAGGTTAGAAGACATCTGATGCAAATATGAAATTTCATAATAATCTACATTTTTCAATCTGTATTGATTTTTTAAGAATAAAATTAATCTCAAAAGCATAAATAGTTATTGAGATATTGACTCGATTTTTTCTAGGGGGCAAGGAGTTTTCAGGGGGCAGTGCCCCCTAGCCCCCCTCCTTTAACTACGCGCATGGATAGAAGTATAGAAATATTTAACGGTCCTCTAAAACCAAATTAATTAAAAAATGAAAGTTATATAATAAAACAGTGCAAATTGATTTTTCAATGTTAATAGAGATACAACTAAAACATCTTCATAAATAGAAAAGTCGAAAATATCTAAATATAGGTATATATATATATTTTTTTAATAGACCCTAATAATAATCTTTGTGAAATGTATGCCGTTTTTATTTATTTTTAATCAACCGGATTCAAGAGGGGTCGGGTTAGGCTAGTGATAGCGTGTCAGCCTGCTAACCAAGTGAACCCGGATTCGAATCCAACTCGAGGGATCCGCCTAAAATCTGACCCCGGGGTGCTTATTTTCAAACCCCTATGCAGTACAGAGCACGCAGTCCGCACGATTCTCTGAATCACTCTGGGGTTTTGGATATCGTTTCGCTGCGTTGGGTCTATCCAAACCCCTGTTCAGAAAAGGGCGCGTGGACGCTCGGCGATCTGAATCACTCGGGGTTTGTATATGGTTATGCTTCGTTGCGTCGGACAAATGCCAGTCTGATACAGACCAACTTTTAATTCTTTGAAGTTTTGACGCTGTTACATCTTGTAGAAAATTTAGTTTTATGGAAAATGGAATAACCATTGGAAAGATGTATCTATAATTGTTCTAATTTTGCATTTTGTTTCATGGGTGATCTTCTGTATGTATTCAGCCGAAAAATACCTAAGTTGTGTTTATAGGAAGTAATATCTAGTAGCTTAATCCATTTGGGACCACTGTTCCCATAAGGATACAATTTTTTGAACGCATCCCACAATTTCAATTAATTTAATACAGCGATTTTTTCTTTTCTTTTTTTCTGTAGAAAAAAAGAAATGTTAATTTATTCTAATATTATATTTTATACAGAGCTCGAATATAATATTTATTTTTATATCTCTGATAAAAATTAAATTTTTGAACCACTCCAAAAATGGTGATGTATCAGTTCCCCCTTAATAACTCTCTATATTATATTCCATTATATTCAATTATATTACATAATATTACATTATATTTAATTATATTCCACTTTATTACATCAAATTAAATTATATTCCATTATATTCAATTATTTTACATTATATTAAATTTTAATCCATTATATTCCATTATATTCGATTATATTACATTTTATTAAATAAAATTCCATATTCCATTATACTGTATATATATTACATCAAATTAAATTATATTCAATTATATTGAATTATTTTACATTATATTAAATTTTAATCCATTATATTCGATTGTATTCGATTATATTACATCATATTAAATTATATTCCATTATATTCGATTATATTCCATTATATTCCGTTTTATTACATCATTTTCGATTATACATTACATTATATTTAATTATATTCCATTTTATTGGGTGGTTCTGGGGGACATCAAATTTATACCTCAAATTTCTTCCCCTCGAATACAAATTTAACGTGTATCAGCGATTTTTGAGATTATATTTGATTATATTACATTATATTGGAATTTTTCGGGGGGGTGGCTCTGGGGGACATCAAATTTATACCTCAAATTTCTTCCCCCTCGAATACAAATTTAACGTGTATCAGTGATTTTTGAGAAAAGTTGCCAGTTTAGCGATACTAGGGGTGAGAAGTTTTCAAATTGACACACTGTATATAAATAATTAAAGAAATATTAATAAAATCGTATTCTAGGGGATATTATAGAATTTAGACGATCTGAAGTAAAATAATTAGCATTTTAATGTATAGGTGATTATTAAATTAATCGGTTGGAATTTTGAAACGAATCTTTTTAGAAATTATTTTCTCAATAATTCGGGAATCAAATTGAATTTGGTTTTATTAGAAATGTGCTAAAAATTATAGTGTTTGATTACGTTAATTCAATTTCAATCTAATTCTTGATTAAATGATTAATTGTTTAAGGTGTTCAAAAAAATCTCCCAAAATGACCGCAAATAACGAAATGAAATAATTTATGTTGTACTAAAAGAACTTTGTTTGAATAATCAATATTTGCTGTTATTTTGGAAGATTTTTTTGAACACCGTCAATAAACTCTTTATAAGTTTCTTACAAATAGTCAACAAACTGTCATAAGTTTGATATTTCCATGGTTAGTTAAAATTAAATTAATTAAAAAGTAATTTTTTTACGAAAAAGCGCCTTATTAAGAAAACTTGTTGTTTTAGGTTTAGGGACATGATATATTATCTTAAAGCATTTTTCTTCGTCTTTCAATTGATTGAGTAATATATGGGGGCCTTATTTGAAAAAACAAACTTTTGACCCCTTTTATGAATAACGGAAATAATAGTAATTTTAGCACGGCCTATATGATATGGAGTCGATTTCTCGGCCTAAATTAAATACTTCGGGTATGTCTAAGCTCCCACCAAAATATCAACTTTTCATGAATTGAGACCACTAATTTATTTAAGTTTAATTAGGGTCATGTTTTGGAACATATTTATCACAAATTATTTGTTATCTCGAAAACAGATAGAGATAGGTTATAGGATATTAACAAAAAGTATTTTAATAAAAGGGCGGTTCTAAAAACGTGTTAATATACGGGGTGTTCCATTAAAAAAAATAAAGTTGCTGTATGACTTTTCGATGGAAGCCGAAACGTCGCAATGCTGAAAATATTTTAGATCGAAAGAATAGATATGAAAATGGAAGGTGCTAAATTTTCAGAAGTATTCTGCGTTCCGTTTTCCGTAAACGTCTAACGTGCCATCGACCGTGAATCACCCTGTATACCGAGCTCGAATATAATATTTATATTTATATCTCTCCTAAAAATTAAATTTATGAACCACTCCAAAAATGGTGAAGTGATACAAAGGGTCCCCCCTTACCAATCATTTTCAGAATTTTATAACTTAATTAGCTGCGAGGTCCACCTTCGGCGGCCCTCTTGCTAGCCAGGGGGCACGCCCCCTGGACCCCCAACCCACGAACCCTACCCTCACACCCAACTCCCACCCACGACACCCCATTATGGAATGCCAATGGCCTCCAAGCAAAAAAGGACGAGGTAATTTTGTTCCTCAAAATAAACAAGATAGATATTCTATTAATATCCGAAACACATTTCACTATCAAAAATTATCTGAAAATCCCTGAATATAACATCTATAATACAAACCACCCAGATGGTACAGCCCATGGAGGAACAGCTATAATAATTAAAAGTACTCTCAAACACTGTGAAATGCCCCAACAAAAGTTCGATTTTCTACAGGCTACTTCCGTTCAAGTCTATAAAGTAGCAAAACCAATAAACATATCTGCTATTTATTGTCCACCTAAACACCGCATTTCCAAGGATTTATTGAAACCAATTTTCGATTCCTTTGGTAATACTTTTATTGCTGGAGGTGACTTTAATGCCAAACATACAAACTGGGGCTCAAGAATAACAACACCCAAAGGTAGAGAGTTATATAAACTGATAAACGAAGCAAACCTAACCCATTTGTCCAGCGGAAGTCCAACTTACTGGCCCACAGATTTAAAGAGAATCCCCGATCTTTTGGATTTCTTCATAGCTAAAGGCATCTCCTCAAATTACGTCGAGGTCGAATCAAGTCTCGATCTCTCTTCCGACCACTCACCCGTTATTGCCACTATAAGTACCTCTATAATCTTGAAATCTCCAAAGCCTAGGCTTACCAACAATAACACAAACTGGAAAATTTCCGAGAACAAATCGAGCAAAACCTAGATTTGAATAAACGAATGAAAAACCCTGATGAACTCGAAGAAGCTACCAGCTACTTTATCAAAACTATTAAAGCAGCAGCTAAGAACTCAACCCCCAACGTAGATAAAAAAGTTCGCACCTTCGGCGGCCCTCTTGCTAGCCAGGGGGCACGCCCCCTGGACCCCCAACCCACGAACCCTACCCTCCCACCCAACTCCCACCCACCACACCCCGAAACCCACCTAGCACCCCAACCCCCGCCCCAACACCACCACCCCGCACCCACCCTAAACCCCACCCCTGTGCCCCCAACCCCCGCGCCTAGGCTCGTGGACCCCTTTTTTACTTCACCTATTATTATAAATTCTTAGTTTATTACAAAGAAAAAAAGATTAAATGAGTTCTTTTCTTGTGGCTGTTTATAATTTTCTAAAGGTTGAATTAGTTTTAGAAATGTTTTAATATACCTTTTATACTATCAAAGAAAATTTTGAAATTATGTATATTTTACAAATTGAGGACTACATATAGGATTAACAGTTAATTTTCTCCTTTGACTATACCTGTAAAAGAGGAAATAGCTGGACCATATTTTTTTCATTTGTGATTTAGTAATTAGATCAATAGTCAATTATTTTAGAATTTATAGGATTTATTTAAAATAATATACAATACATATAAATACAAATATATAATATACAAATTAAAAATTAAAATATTTTTTTTAATATACAATATCCTGAATGGATTTTGATGAGGCAGTCCAAGGTTCAAAAAAGAGAGAAAATTATATCTATCTTTTTATTCAGAGGTTTCGGAGGTTTCTTCCCTCCTTCTTCAGAGTTTTGAAAGGCCAAGGAAGGGAATATAATGTGACACTCCCCTCTGTCTCCTCTATCAGTGGCAGTAACAATATTTTACAATATTTCATTAATAACAGAATTTATAGTAGCGTAGTGACTAAATAATTATAACAAATTTAACAAATCCAAGACTCAATCTGGCTCTTCGAAATAAAATTTTGCTGGCGTTTATGTTTAATATAATTAATATCAATAACAAATTCAAACATGTGGCAGCTTCTATTTTAGTGTTTTTCACAAAGTTTTACTTTTTTAATTGGCTTTAATTGAGTTTAAACTTCTATTACTATCAAGTTTGCTGCTTGTCCAATTTGCCGATCTGGGAAAGTGAACTGCTTATCCCTAATCTAAAATTAAAACATTATAAAGCTACTAAAATGCTAAATAATATATTAACGATGCAAAAAACATATTTCAGATATTCATAAAAATATTTAAAGTCTAAATAATATATGTATATTCTTTTTTTAATGATCGGAATGCAAGAAAGTGCAATACATCGTTTGTAGATTCAATTGAAAGATTGAAAGTTGTAGAGGGTTGTTGAAAAGCAATTTATTACACTATTCACGCGCACACATAAATAGATACATAAAAATATAAAAATAACATAGGATCTGATCTAATTGGCTTTGTTTTCGAGGTCATGAAAAAAAGCCAAAAAGACAAAAAATTGAAGAAAGTATATAACTTCTTTTTGTTTCCAATAAGATAGAAACATTTCTACGATGGAAAAGGGTTCATGAAGAAATTTATTTTCAAAATTAGAAAGCGAATACTTAGACTCTTAGGGCCGGTTGTATGTCGCAAAGTAAATGCTTTTTACAACTAACAAAGGGTATATGGTAAATGGAGGGACTGGGATGGCCAATCAGATGACAGGCACTGAAAGCGGCCATCCCAGTCCCTCCATTTACCATCTACCTTTTGTTAGTTAAAAGCATTTACTTTGCGACATACAACCGGCCCTTAATGGCTGGCCCCTCTCTAGAGATACAGGGCTTAGGTATTTAAAGACAGAGACACATCAGGATTTCATTTAGATATCACGGTGGAAAATACAGGTCCGGATTAAAAATTTAGATTTAATTTGAAAGATCATTTTTCACAAAGTAAATATTTCAAGAATTTAACAAATAACTATGATTCCTAAATTTTTTTTTATAATGATCTTAAATTAATTAGAGTTGTTAGGAACTATAAAATAAGTAAAATTTATTCTATAAACTTAATTGTTTACTTACAAATGCGGTCATAATAAAAATTCAATTCAATACTAATCAAGACTATTTCATTTACTCATCATCAGAGTCCTCTGGATGTTCTGCCTTCAAAATTCCCAATGAGATGGCTATTTTTCTGATTTCTGTTAGAGCTTCTTCTTGGACAAGATTGAAAGCCATTGCAAGTAATGCAATGCCGAAAAGCAGATAAAGAGAACACAATCCAATGGTGGTTTCAGCTTCTTCTCGAGAGAGATGTTGGGCTGGCACATAATCACCAAAACCTGAAATTATATTGTTACATTTATTCTCTCTAGTATTTTAGAACAAAAAAAATGAAATGAAAGATAAATGGAGGATCTCCTTGAAACTTCAATCACCTATAACTACCACTCTACTCTAATTAATAATTTCGTCCTTGTCGTTAAATGCAAAACAAGTTAACATTTCGAGTAAAGGTTAAATGAGATATTTTAGGTAAACTAGCCTCCCTTGTATTTAATCTTACCGATGGTTGTCAATGTGATGAAACAGAAATAAGCGGAATTGAGAAATCCCCAATCTTTTTCCCATTGACTAAATAAAAACGCACCGCAGAGAATGTATGTAATCACTGAAACAAATAAATAAGTGAAAATATTTTGTTCTTTAATATATTGTTGAGGGTTTTCTTGATTTGGAAAATTCTTTCGGACCAATAGTTGTGAAATTTTAAAATTGATCAAAATTCTCTTGTTTATTCGCGATTTCTAATTCTGAAGCCATTTTAATGTGATATATTAATGTCACTATCATTACCCTATTTTCACTAATATTAGTTAAAAATCATTTATTCAATCTTTTTCTTACTTCAAAATTTAACTCTCTTTAAGAATACCTAATCTTGAGTCGAGAGATATAGATCGAGCTTAGTTATCAAAATTGATTTGTTAAAAACAACTTGTGAAATGAGTCATTTCGATACTGAGTAAATTCTTCGGCATTTAAAATTTAATAAACTAATCCACCGCAGACAACAAGTATTTAGTCAATATCCGTCTACCGGCAATATTCTAACAAATATAATTTATTTATATGGAGGATACTAATTGAACAAATCCATTCACCAACTCGTTCATCTCTATGATTTCTAGAGACTGGAACTTACCCCCCTCATCCACATGTAACTTCATCTCCAAACTGATCCTTGAAATTTCTTTCCATTCTCCTTCTTTTCACGATTGAATGGTTTACCCCGGACTATAGGGTATGCACCTTCATGCATTAATAACATTAAAAAAAGAATATTAGTGAACCACTAGTGAAATGGCTCTCATCTCAGTATCATTAATTTTATCAGTGTGAGTTGACTAGATCTATTTTTAATATCTCTTGAAAACGTCTTCAGAATTAGAACTCTAAATTTTAATCAGTTTTCCAATTTCACTATGGCGGCCTTCATCAAAAGAATTCGCCAGCTTGTGTGTGTGTGTGTTTTGATTTTTCTAAAATACTTCAAAATTCTATACCCCTTTTTGTCTTTTTTAATTTGTAACCAAAATTCGAGCTCAAATTATCGTTTAAGAAATTTTTTTGAATAGTTATTTGGCCAAAAGTTTCAAAATTGATCAATTAAACTAGTGTTTCGAAATAATTAAATTTTTTTTATAGATGTAACAAAATAAATTTGTAAATATTTTTTATTATTAAATTAAATAATTGAATGTATTTTATGTCCAATGTATATACGATTTACAACAAAAGTTAAAACGTAGTTTTACATCGTTTCTCCATAAAATGTACGTGTATAATAGAAAATTATGTGTATTCCATAAATAAATAAATAATTTATAAAAAAATATCGTTAACATCTTAGATAATCGGCCTTTTGAGGTTTTGGACGTTTTTGAAATTTTTTTGAAAGTCTTAGAATCTTAAATAAATTATATTCATTAAAAGTTATCAAAAACAAACAAACAAACTAAAAATATATTGATAAATAATTTTTTAATTAAATTTTACCTAAAAAACACAAAGCCATATTGGAACTGGTCGATCAGGTATGGATCCACCACTTGATCCACCACCACCTCCACTTCCTCGATTCTCACTCGCAATATTATATCCGTACGAGTCCTCGTACCAATAATCGCCGCTTAACTCTGGGTCACTACTGGCAAAGGAAAATATTAAATTTCACAAAAGAAAGGGCAGCATGTGAAATAGTGTGTGCGTGATGTCTATACAAATATTTTATTTATTTGAGAATATAGTAGTTTGGAAGTCTTTGTTCTTATATTCAGTTAGTAAAGTGGCTTTTTCTTTTTCGAAATATCTAAAACAATTTTACCTTTCAACAACAAATTAGACATATCTCAAAAATAGCAAATTTAAGTAGATGAGATTTGAAATTCAAATTAGGTATGATTTTAGCACATAGTCAAATTGTTGATCAAGCTTTCCTGGCAAAAATATATAGGGTGAGCAGTTTTTAGAAAAGGAACCCTGCTCTAATTATTATTATATATTCAAACTTAGCATTGAGCTTTGTTATTTGAAAATTGAGCTTATAATATCTATAGTACCTGGAGCTACCGAGCGATGCTCGATAACTACTTAAATTTGCTATTTTTGAGATATGTCTAATTTGTTGTTGAAAGGTAAAATTGTTTTAGATATTTCGAAAAAAAGAAGGAAAAAGCCACTTTTTTCATGCACGATTACAATACTTGACCATACCCTGTATGGCAAAGTAAAAATATAAAGTTAGCTATCAACTAGTTCATTATTTTAATTTTTTTTCGAGTTTAGCTAATAGCTATCTGAGAAAATCAATTATTATCATCATTAATAAGTATAAACCTGCAAAGGTAGAGTTTAAATCAATTGATTTCAGAACTAAAGCTGTAAATCTCATTTCTCGATTTTGGTATTGACATGCAACTCGGCTGCATTTTAGATTTCTATTTTTTTGTTAGCTGAACTATTTTGATTAAAAAAAATTGACCGAAACCATGGCATTTCGCTCTACAAAAAAGCTTTAATAAGTGAACATCGAAAAAATTATATTTTTCCAGATAATAATTGTTTTGTCAAAATGTCTGTTAGTCTGTCTGGTTGTCTGGTTGTTAGTTAGTTAGTTAGTCTGTGCGTTACCAAATTTTTGTGGACGAGCTAGCTCAAAAACTGGTGTGAATATCGAGACCAAATTTCACACGTAGTTTTGGTCCATTGAGATTAAGAGCTGATTAGATTTTGGTGCATATCGACCCAAAATTAAGGGGGAGGAGGGGGGTTAAAAAATTAAAAATCTAGGCTGATTGAGCAAACTCAACCAAAGTTTGTATACATAATCAGTGGGACCCCAGAAGTCTAAAAATGCAAAAACTAACAGCCCAAAATGGGGTGTGGGGAGGATCAAAAAATGAAAATATATGTTCTTGTACCAAACCCAACCAAATTTTGTATACATAATCACTGGGACCTCAGGTTGTATGGTAAAGTCAAGTGGATGGCCACATCAGAACACGTCAGCTTATTTTAATTTCCGACAAGTACCTGCTCTGGGTTTGTCTTGCGATTGCGAATCCCATTGGACTCATGATTCTCGCTTTATAATTGCGTCCCCGTCTCGTCCGCGGACTTGGTGCAGGTTCGGGGCGCTGCACTGTCAACGTGGCCCCTGTTGTTTCCGAAACAGAGGGCCGAGGTCCTGACTCCACGCTAGTAAAAAAATAACAAAAAAATATTTATGATAGTTTCCTAGTAGTTCAGAAATTAAACAACTATGAAATCTGAGATAAATTTTAAAATTCGTTTTAATTTATTAATTTAACTCTCTCAGAAATTACAAGTTTTCATGTGTGGCCAGGCAGTAGGGATTAAATTAAATTGTAGATAATTTAACATCAATTTCTAAACGGAGAACTAATCTTTGGGAATCTTTAAGAAAATTTAATTAATTTTCGCTTACAGGTACAAAGAGTTTGATTGAAAGCAAAAAAAAAACATTTCTGAACTGTTACGCTTCAAATGGGGGAGTCGGGTAGCTCAGTCAGCTAACGCACTGGCTTCGCTTCGGCATCGATCGATTATGACGATGTTGAGGTGGAGGTCCGGGGTTCGATCCTAGCTGGCAAATAAAAAATTTCTACCGGCTGAAAACTCGGCTCCCTCACTAACCCTACTAACACTCTACTTATGTGCTGTCTAAATGGGCTTTGTTCCCGGTGACATTAAATAAATAAAAAAAAAAGCTTCAAATGAAATTTATTAAAAATGACTATTAATTTAATAAAAGCAAATATCAAATAGTTAGCAACGATTAAATGATAGTAAAAGTCTAAATGTATAATAAAAATTGAAATAGAAGGTCAAATTCCTCAATATGCGGTACGCTTATTTTAATAATTTCGAAAATTTTGCCATGTGAACGGTTTGAAAGTTGAAACTTAGCACACAGGTGCGGTTTTATTAATACGAACGTAAGAAGGAAATCAGCTCTATAGTTTAAACGTTTAAAGCATTTGATGGCAGAAGATAATTATTTTTATTATTATTATTTTACCAGAAGTTTTGAAGCTAGAAAACTCCTGCATACCTACACAAAATCGGCTGAGAAATAATCCGATACTGCTCTTGTGATTCCATTTCTATTGGCGATATTAATCAATCGTGCTTCTGGGGCCAGTGTAGACACACACAGTCAAAAAATTTTCCGATCGTTTATACCTGAATATAAAAGGAAGAAATGATTTACCCACATGTGCAGAGATCCTATTAGCATCTCTAGACCAAGGAGGGCCAACTGCAGACTCCTTTATTAAACATTTAGTTTCCATTGGTTTCCAACTATAATCCAACCACTTTAGTTATTTGCTTTTTTAAATGTATTTTGTTTTATGAATGGTTTTGTTTGGATGAAGCTATATCGTGATTTGCTTCTTATACACCTATTCGACGTGAATCTGTGACGACTGGCTAAATGGGCATCAAGTTCCCTAGGCCAAGGGGTAGAAAAAAAAAAAAAAAAAAAAAAAAAACTCCAAATTTAAGGAGTTTTTCGTTTTGCAAATAGAAAAATGTTGGCACCTGAACTAACTTTCTACAACCTTTTACTATTGATCGTATCTAGAGAGACAGAAAAAATCATTATTCTCCAAGGTTCAGGTATTTCTTAACACCCAGTACATTTTAGACACCCTCCCCCAATCACTTCTCATAGATTGCAAGCATTATTGATATTAGGACGGCTGTAAAGATATTAATGGAATACAATGTCTTAAAGAATGAGATCTAATTAGTTCGTATGCGTTCACTATGCCAAGACCTTGTCTAAAAAGCTATTTATTTATTAGAATAACTCACTCTTAGTATAAATAGAAAATTAATTAAATTTTTCTCTATTTCGAGAGTCATCAGCTGTTGATAGAATCACCGATGGATGACTGTATCCAAATGCGTAAAAAGAGAGGTTCCTGAATTATGTCTTAGAATGAGTTTGGTGAGATTATTTCAAAATCTCAATTCTATTCCATTCGGACTTAAATTTGATAAGTTTAATTTTCAACAAATTTGATAACGCCTCGCGTAAAACATACTACAGATACAATAGTAATATTTTTTCTACTAAATAGCCAGATTTTAATTAATTTTTTACTCAATAAACTAGGAAGAAACATTTCACATTCTCATACTCCTCTCTGAAGCTTCATTAAACAAATAAATAAATAAAAACAAAAACACAAAACATGACTTACTCGATTGATTCCTCTTGTTTCTTCAATTTTGGTCGTTGACGATCTTTTTGAGCCATAGATTCCTCTCTCTCGAGGGCGTATTTGTTCATAAACACTTCCTCTGCAGATTTACCTGCATCTATAATAAAACTTTTTTAAGTTCTTGAACAACTTAAATAATTACGACCGATGGGTGAACCGCGACCTAATATCGTGTACACCTACTTCCACTTCCACTTTCATTTCCAAGTAGAAGACAACAGATGAAGGGGCATTATCTAATGAATTCCAAAATAATTCCACATAATTCCAAAGACGTGATACACCTAATTCCAATCGCTGTTCACCCCTCGATTACGACTATAATATGCTTCGTTGATCCTTTACGATTTCTACAGACTGGAATTTGCTTTCTTTCTTTCGACTATGTCGTGACATACAACCTTAAAACATTCATATTGAAGATGAGTATTGACAGATATTTCTTACCTCAACTCACCCAGTAAAATTTATTTTTTGCACGATACGAAAGCCAATCTTAAATTATAGTTGTTGCACCTTCTTAGTGTAACACCTTGCATCGATGTCATTAAAAAACTGTTGTTCGTTTGAAGCCAAAGTAAAATGCACTATTAAGAATATCAAAGAAATAGGATATTTTGAATTTCTGGCTAGTAATTTTTATTTAAATTTTTTTGTATGTAAAATAGTACATTTTCAAAAATTTGATCAATCTTTCAATTTAAATATCAGATTTTTAAGCTAGTTTCACGATCAAGATTATTTGCAGCAATCAAAATAAAAACATAAATATATAGTCAGCGCCGTAACTAGACAGGTGCAACAGGTGCACCCGCACAGGGCCCAGAGATCTAGGGGGCCTAAAACGAAATTGTTAATTGAATTTTCTTTACAAATTTGTTTTACAAAAATTTTATTCGAGATTTTAAAACACAAATTTTTATATAATATCTATTTGAACTATAATTATTTTTTCCCAAAAAATATAGGGGCCCTAAAAATTATTTGCACAGCGCCCTTAAAAAGATAGTTACGACGCTGTATATAGTACCTATGCAAGAGAAACAAATCACTAAGTGATAATACCTGTATTTGGTGGTTGTTTTTGAGGAGCCAGAGCAGGATCGGAAATGCGTAATGATGTTTGCATTCTTGATCTATTCGCGGTGCCATCTCTATCTAAACCATATCTAGAAAATCATTTGCATTTGTTTATGTTAGTTAGAATGGGCCAATTAAGATTAGAGCTTAAATTATTTTGTAGTTTTTAGCTTAGGTAAATTTGAAAAGTATCGTTTATTTTTTAATAATGTCTCACATTAAAATTTTTTAATTTCAATATTTACAAAAATATATAATTGTTTTCTTGATAAAATTGAATGTGATTTTAATTTTAATTAAATTATATAGCTACTGTCATCATACAGATTTACAAAAGGGCTATATTTATTCGTTCTTAGGGATATTAGAAACTTAAAGGATGTTTTTTATGTACTGCTACAACCAATGGCGGATCCATTTATGGGGGGGGGGGTGAATGTATATAAGGTGCCCGACGTATATAAGATCGGTGTGTCGCGATCGAATTGTCCAAGCGGGGGGGGGGGGGGGGCAGAGACTCGCCCCCCCCCCCCACCACACACACATAGAACTTTATTTTCTATTTTAAAATTTTTGAAAATAATAAATGTTTTTTTTTTTACAAATTTTTTTGCCCAGGCACGGGCCTCTATGGGGAGGGGGCGGTCGCCCCCTCCGCCGCCCCCCCCTGGATCCGCCCTTGGCGGCAACGTGGATTACGAAAACTCGATACTTAACTCAAAGATGCAAGGTCGTAGAAAATTTATTCTGGTGCCAAAATATTTGTAATTCAAAACAAAGAACTGATTAGATTTTAAAATGAAACAGAGGTATGGGTATAATGATCTGAAATTTTTCTCAAACACTTATATTAATATAACATATACCTTAATGACAAGTTTAAACTTTATAGCTCAAACCGTTCGCTTACGAAAATTTTCCAAATCCTCAATATTTGCACAAAACATAACAAGACTTGAAAAAAATCACCTTTCAATTTAATTTGCAATATATTTATTTTTTATTTTTATTTTTGTAACGCTAGAAAACAGAGTACATACTAGGTACTTAATGTTCTAATTTCATCTAGTAGATAAAGAAAGAAACAAAATATTATTTCTTATGATCAGATAATAATAATTTTATATTTTTGAGCCTTTCAGGTTCTCCTTTCCCAGGGCCTCTAATTGTTTCAATCCGGCACTAATGAATAGTAATAGCATATCCTAGATCGAGATCACAAGACCAATTCAATGCATTTAAGTTTGGAGTCAAACACTAACATAAAAAATTTAAACCGTATTCCTACTAGATATCCTTCTGGCTTAATTACATATTTAAGAGACAAGCGAATACCAATTTTATTGAATAATAATACATTTAATCAAAAATAATAATTTTTTCGTGGAACCGTTTTGATCGCGTTGAAGTTTCATATCAGCTTCTAATCGAATTGTGGAAAAAAATATATTTATGAAATAACATTCATATACATAAAAATTCGAGGGAAAAGTGAAAACTTTTTAGTTTGAGATTTTTCATCAGCAAACGGGTTGATCGTTCACATAGAGATGATATAACTTGTTATTACATATTTATTAGATATGTAGCTGTTCTGGAATTTTTGTGTTTAAATTTCAACCCTTATTATTATATTATAAACAATTCAATTATTTTTTGATTTTTTGCATCTTTAATCTTAAAGTTTTGAAGATAGGAAGCCGAAAATATAATCAATTCTTGGTTTAAGAAATACAAATATTCTGGAATTAGATCGAGCTTTCAAATTGGTCTTTGAATTATCGTGGGTATCTGAATATACACACAGTCTAGATTAATCTACGCCAATCCTATTATAATCAACACACTAATTAGCTGAAAAAATTGATTCCCCTACAACTGCAATGACATTAAAAATAATTTTATTTCTACTAAAAAATTAATTAATATTTTTAAAAAGTCATAGGATGATAATCACTTCAATCCTCCTATTGGATCTAAAGATATTATTTCATTAATCAATATTTCATTTCTATAATTTTTTCATCCGTCTGAAAATTATGATATCAACCATAACAAATTTTTTCTTCATTTTCTGTGATCATTACGGTTTAACAACACAGGGCAAAATATATTTTTTCACCCTGAAATGTGTATGTAATGTTAGGTATTATTAAAATTAAAATTTATAAATTTAATTTCCTTTCTTATTAATTCTATAATTCATTCTTTAAAGATTATGCAAGATCCTACTCGATTGACTAGAAATTTCTCATTTATTTCCGGATTCGAAACATCTTTCTCAATTTAAATTGAATATTAAGAGTTCAATGTTAATTATATATCTGGCGAAGGTCATATCGTCTTTTTCCAGAAGATAAATAAATATAAATTTTCCTTTCATTATTTATACATTATTTTTTTATTTTTTTTTTAATTGTAGCTAATTTAGAACTATACCCTATTATTCTCCAAGGAGCTCCGAGGTTTCTCGAGTTCATTATCAGGACAATTTAAAAATTTTGTTTAAAATTTAATTTTTTTTTCAAATATTTTTGATATCAAAGAAATTTTAACTTAATGGTCTCAAATATATTATAGTTATGAACATTGAGTAATCTTTGAGTCGATCTATTGTTTTATCTGTTAGTCCCCTGGGGTGAACCGCGACTTAATATCGTCTACACTTACTTCCACTTCCACTTTCATTTCGAAGTAGAAGACAATAGATGAAGTGGCATTTTCTAATGAATTCCAAAATAATTCCACATAATTCTAAAGACGTGTACACCTAATTCCAATCGCGGTTCACCCCTCTACTTCTAGTATACTCTTTCAGGTTGATTAAATTAATATCACTATATATAAATTCTGTAAATTTTAGTTTTTCAATTTCCCAAAAAATGTAGGTGTATTTGATCAATTTGATTTTTTTCATTTCCAAAGTAAAATTGGTCTTATTGACCTGCATTCGGTATCGGAATATGAGCTACGTCCAGTGACGATGGATTCTGAGAGGCCCAAAGCGGAATCTGCCGAACGTTGACTATTTCTTGCAGACCTTCGAAATGATGCCGTTCTTGATCTTTGCGAAGAATATCGTGCACTAAAAAAAAGTGAGAAATTGTATTTTTAATCATTTTTTAACACTGTATACCGATATAGCATACTGGGTGGCTCTAGGCGTCTCCAAGGGGTTTTAAAAATTTTATAAACTTTTTTTTAATTATAATTATTTATAGTCCATCTCACTATATATATTAAATCCGATGGAATGGAATATTTTTAATTATATGTCAGAGGGGTTGTTTTTCACCCCCTCGGGAATCGAACCCGAGTGCCAGTAACAGCAATCCGAGGTACCTGGCTCACCTGCGGGATACGAACCTCTCTGACATATGCAAACGCGTAAAATATAGTAGATGACACCATCTTATTATTTTCTAGTAATTTGAATCTATTACCATCGGCAAATTAATATCTTTCATATTTATAGTCATTTTTAGTTATAATAAAAAGGATGATTTGATTTTTTTAAGATAATGTTGCAATAACGTGTAACACCTATGAGTGGGGATTGATCTTCTTATTACGGGAAGAAGAGCATGAAATTTAATAATTGGGTCAGAGACGAAGATGTTGTGAATATGTGTTTTGAAAGATTGAAATTTGTTGTTGTATGCCAAGTGAAAGACAGAAGCGGGAAGAAAATTGAAGTCTCTAGAAGTCATAGAGATAAAGGGTTGGCCTAAGCATTTGTTCGATTGGAATCTAATTAATTAATCGAAAAGGCATGTTAAATGTTTGAAAATATGCACGACACCAGAATATTTACTTGAGATGGCACAACAAGACGGTTTTAGATTTTCATAATTTCAAATGACACAGTTCTGCCTTTTAATGAAAACGTAGAAGCTACCCTCATTAAGATAGACATTACAGCAGCAGCTATAAGAGAAAATAACTTAGAAAGAGCATGTTTTAATGAAAGTGAAATTAATGGATAAAAAATACTTGGTAGGTTTCACATTAAGATATAAAAAATAAAACGAATATTTTGGAGAATCTTTAATCTCGATATATATTACGGGGCCTAACCAAATGCCAAGATGGGTTAGGCACCTGAAATGCCTTAATATCGAGATTAAAAGATTCTCAAAAATAATTAAGTTTTATACACATCTTTATGTGAAACCTACCAAGTATTTTATCCAATAATTTTAAAAATGTTTCACCAAGTACCAACACCAAAATTCTTAAAAACTATTGAAAGTGAAATTAGACGACATTTAAGAAGTGTAGTTTTTATAATTAGTGTCAATGAATCTCCAGCTTCTCTATTTTATTGGTAAATGTAATAATAAAATGTGATTAACTGTTTTAATCCTTTCAGTAATAATAGCCCATCTCTATAAATTTTAACATTTAATTTTTCGGAAAAAAGAATAGATTAAATAAGGGGTTTGCAACCTTTATAGTGAGCCTCGCTGAAAAAAAATTTCGAATTGCCTCCCTTTTTATTTTTTTAATAGATATACTAAATATAGGAAATTAAATGTATGAAGATAAAAGTAAATAAATTTTATATGAAATATTCAATTTACTATGAGTTAAGATTTCTAGGTCACGTGTTTCACATTAAAATTAAAATAAAAATAATTTTTAAGAAAAAAATAAAAACCGACTTCAAAAAATTAAGTGCAACAAATATAAAAATACACTAAAAGGTATAAAATAATTATTATCATATTTAGTTACAACTAAACGACGAAATATTAACACGAAATTACTTTTTAAAGTCGGTGCCAAACAAACTATACCTATAAGCGAGCGTACCTGCCAAACGTACTAAGTAAGATCCGTCGAGTGCGATTCATAAAAGGTATATGTTTGGCACCAACTTCAAAAAGTAATTTCGTGTTAATATTTCGTCGTTTAGTTGTAACTAAATAAGATAATAATTATTTTATACCTTTTAGTGTATTTTTATATTTGTTGCACTTAATTTTTTGAAGTCGGTTTTTTATTTTTTTCTTAAAAATTATTTATTATTTTCTCTTTTTAGTGATGTTATTAATAGTGATTATATCATCAGAACTTGACCAAATTAATATGACACCATCCCTAAGACAACTCCCTTTCGGATAAAAAAAGAACCATCGAAATCGGTTCATAAACAAAGAGGTTAGGTCTAAACAAACCTAAACAAACCTAATAAAAAAGGTCTAATACCTATGAAAAAAAATCGAAAAAAAAATGGGACCAATCGGAAGCTAGACTGGACCCAATGCAAAAAAAAATTTCAAAATCGGTTGACAATTGGCGGAGATATGAGGTAAACATAGGCACAAAAAAAAGAAAAAAAAAAAAAAAAAAAATTCAGTCGAATAGAGAACCTCCTCCTTTTTTGAAGTCGGTTAAAAAATAAAAGAGGTAAATTTTTTTTCAATATATGTATTCGGACTGTAAGCTCTTCTTCAGTAATAATTCTGTACTTTCCTGAAGATGAGCTTATAGATCGAAAATATATATTTATATTGAAAAAAATTTACCTCTTTTCTTTTCTTTTAATTTTAATGTGAAACAAGTGACCTAGAAATCTTAACTCATAGTAAATTGAATTTGAATATTTCATAAAATATTTATTTACTTTTATCATTAAATTGAAGGGTTGTTTTGTCACAAATATAATAAAACAATAATTTTAATAACTATTAGAATTATTTAATTGATAACTATACAGTTTCGGTCACCACTGGTCGACCATCCTCAGTAGTTCTAAAATTGAAATGAAACATTTATTTACATTTTTTCTTTTTATAGAGAATTATATAATACAAATATTTTTATTTTTTTTTATTTTTACAATAATTTGAAATCATACATACATCTCGTTCAAGAACTGAATTTGTCATTTCACATGAAACATTCATTCTTAAATCTTCAATATAGATACATCACATAATTCATTGCACCCTCACACACATACATATAGCAACAACTTATAAAAACGTTTATCACTGAACTAGAAACTATTTTGAATTACCGATTATATTAAATCTTATTTTTCAATTTTATTTTTTTCTAATTACTTCATTGCATCGTCAATTATTATACAATTAAAAAACCCATTATATAATTTTCATAAAATGAAAAAATGTAAATAAATGTTTCATTTCAATTTTAGAACTACTGAGGATGGTCGACCAGTGGTGACCGAAACGCATATAGTTATCAATTAAATAATTCTAATAGTTATTAAAATTATTGTTTTATTATATTTGTGACAAAACCAACCCTTCAATTTAATGAAAAATTTAAATCAAGTCACTTAAGTTCTGGAAGTTATTTACTTTTATCTTTATTAAAGATTTTTCACCTTGCACCAACACCAAAATCTCTATTAATTATTAAATGTATGTATAAAAATGTAAGAGAAATTTAAAAATATATTCATTCACTGAATTTTTACTGTTAAGTTACGATATGAAGTTTTATTTATTTGTACACATTTATAGTAGTCATTAAAAAATTCTCGCGCCTCCCCAAGTAGGGTTGGAAACCACTGGACTAAATAATTAAAATGTTCATCTCATTTTGAGAATTTAAATTCAATGTAATTTAATAAAAATGTATATAATTTTGGCAATTCTAAATTATTATTTATAATCACTTGATATCATTGATGAAAGTCCTTAGGTTTACAGTCTCTAATTCAATAAAACATTAAAAATAAATGTTAAGGTAACTTAAAACTTTAAATTGTAGAGCTCCAAACTTCAACGTTCAAAACACTTTCCTTTTTAGATATTTTTTATTAAATTATTAAATAGGGAGGTCCAATGTTTCAAAAGTATTCTTGTTGAAACAGAAGGAAGATAAAATTCTTAAACTATAAATTTGTATGAATAAACAAATCATTAAATAACAAATCAATCCATTTTCAGCACCTCTGCGAGCGTTGGTGTCGAATACCGCTTCCTGGTCTCTGATCTCTCGAGAAATGAGTTTGTTGATCGAGGAGGGCCAGCTGCTGGCGACGACGGCGATGTTTCTCTGGTCTTCGGGTACACACATAACAGCATACGCGCCAGTAAAGGAACCGAAAACTGTGAGCCATGACGTCACCAATATTCGAGAGACATAATAACATCAGAGGAATACCCAAAATGGCATAGAGAATCGTCACAATTTTGCCATAATCCGTTTTGGGAGCTATGTGGCCATATCCTACAAAATAAAAATTGCAGTATTTATTAAAAAAAAAATAATTTTTTTAATTTTTCTTAATTCTAAATTTTAGACTTATATAAAATAAGCTGACGTGTTCTGGTGTGGCCACTTGACTTTACCATACAACCTGGCCCTCATTTAATATTTAATAAAATTATTTATATTCATGTAGGGGAGGGTTAGTTTGTGCATTTTTAGACTCCTGGGGGCCCACTGATTATCTATACAAAATTTGGTTGAGTTTGGTACAAGAGCCTAGATTTTCATTTTTTGACCATACACCCCCACCCCTCTCTTTTTGGAGGTTAGTTTTTGCATTTTTAGACTTCTGGGGGTCCACTGATTATGTATACAAAATTTGGTTGAGTTTGCTCAATTTTTTAACCCCCTCCACTCTCCTTAACTTTGGGTCGATATGTACCAAAATCTAATCAGCTCTTAATCTCAATGGGCCAAAACTACGTGTGAAATTTGGTTTCGACATTCAAACTAGTTTTTGAGCTAGCTCGTCCACAAAAATTTGGTAACGCACAGACTAACAACCAGACAGAGTAACTAACATACATTTTGACAAAACAATTATTATCTCAAAAAATATAATTTTTTTGATGTTTACTTATTAGAGCTTTTTGTAGACCGAAATCCCATGGTTTAGCTCAATTTTTTGAATCAAAATAGTGTCAGCCGTTTTTGAGATATTTCGAAATAAAGAAGGAAAAAAACCACTTTTTTATGCACGATTACAATACTTGACCATACCCTGTATGGTAAAGTAAAAAATTTATTTGAAAATGAATTAAGTTTTAATTGAAATGATTTTGTTTGCCGGGAGTAGCATAGTTGGTTCATAAAGAGAAATCAATAAGGTTGTCACTCTGCTTTATGTATATAAACATATACATATATATATATATATATATATATATATATATATATATATATATATATATATATATATAAAGAATATAATATGTATATATCAGAGTACCAAGGAGATGCTGTCCAAAAAGTACCCTTCATTTTTTTGAAATTTTATTTTAATTTTCGCTTTTTTTTTTATTTCATCGAATCAGCATCATTTTTGTTATTTTTAAAATTCAACATTGGAATTTTTAAAAAATAAAATTTGGGACCTTCACCACAAACGGATACTGTTTTGTGTGAGTGAGGGTAGGAGTCAGAAATAATTCTTGTGACTTACTACTACACCACACTCCCTGTGATGCAAATCGACCATCTTTATTTATTCCTTTTTTCTATTATTACTATTTTTATAGTTTCTCAGCGAGATCAATTTTTATTCGACTAAAACTCGTATGGACTTGTCTTTGACATGGTTGACCTGGAAGATATATCTACCAGGCAGGAACCTTCTATCCGCACCCTTTTCGGAAAAATCATTCATTTTAACTGCCCCTTGAACCTATGCAACAATTTTATTTCATTTCGTGAACCAATATACTTTTCAAAAGCAAAAAATGTTTTTTATAGAAATAGTTTTTTGAAATAACGGATAATAATTTGAAAATTTAAAGATCTTCCTGAAATATTGAAGTCGATTTTCTACTATATATTTATGAAAATACTTTAGATGTTAGAAATTTTAGGGATGCACCGCATCCACAGCATCCATGAACCGAATGCCACTGGTATATATGTATATAATTTATTTGTAGGAGACTATAGTTTCGAAGGTTTGACATTCATCAACAGTCATTTTAATTATAAAAATTTTATCTGCTATTTCTCATAGGTTCAAATACCCGATTGGATGTTTTTGTTGTGTTGTTACTAGTAAGCTGAGCACATAACAAACGAATACGAAAATTCGTTGGTTATATAACCAGCTTGCTTGCTTATGAATGGAGTTTTAGTCAGAAATGAATTTATATTAAACTGAAGATAAAAAGAAATCTGTATATAGTCTCAAATAAATAATACAACAAATATCTATATCTGTCCACATTTGATACCCCGTGTAGTACTAGTTGGACATGTATCAGCGGTTGAGAACCGACCTTAACATTATTCTAGGATGGCTACTGAATAAAACGAGTACACATTTTTAACCGACTTCAAAAAAGGAGAAGGTTCTCTATTCGACTGATTTTTTTTTTTTTTGTCTATGTTACCTCATATCTCCGCCGATTGTGAACCGATTTTGGAAAAAAAAATTGCATTGGGTTCAGTCTAGCTTCCGATTGGTCCCGTTTTTTCATTGGTATTAGAACTTTTTTGTTAGGTTTGTTAAGGCCTAACTTCTTTGTTTATGAACCGATTTCGATGATTCTTTTTTTATTGGAAAGGGGTATTTTAGGGATGGTGCCATATTAATTTGGTCAAGTTCTGATGATAGGATCAACGACGAAATAACGTAAATCTCCAATTCTTATGATAAAATAATCGAAATTATGATAAATAAAATCTTTTTATAAAAAAAAATCTTATAACATTAATTTAAAACCCGCAAACGTTTCGAGATAATTTCTATATTTATGAATTGAATTTTATTATCATTTTCTGATTCATTCGCCTGAGGCTTTCTCTTACGAGATGCATGCAAAGTATTCTATTAAGTCACTATTAATAACATCACATCAAAAAGATAAAAATAAAAATAATTTTTATAAAAAATAAAATAAAACCGACTTCAAAAAATTTAAATGCAACAAATAAAATAATAATAACTGAAAAATAAAATAAAATCCACTAAAAGGTATAAAATAATTATCTTATTTAGTTACAACTAAACGACGAAATATTAACATGAAATTACTTTTTGAAGTCGGTGCCAAACATATACATTCTATGAATCGCACTTGACGGATCTTACTTAGTACGTTTGGCGGGTACGCTCGCTTATAGGTATAGTTTGTCTTGGCACCGACTTCAAAAAGTAATTTCATGTTAATATTTCGTCGTTTAGTTGTAACTAAATAAGATAATTATTTTATACCTTTTAGTGGATTTTATTTTATTTTTTTAATAATTTTATTTATAATAGATCTCGCTATCTGAGATATTCACAAAAAGTCATGTTCTTTAGATTTTTTTGAGAAATGCTTTTATTTATATCTATAGTAAATATTTTTGATTCATAATTGACTACTTGAACGATTACATTCATAAATAATTATGCTCCTATGTATGTATTTATTCAATAGTATTTCGCCCACGTTGTCATTTGTCTCCTTGCCCTGACCCCCTGAAGTGCTCGTTTACTTGTAATAAGGTCAAGGAGGTGTAGGACTGATTGGGTCGAACCAGGCAGGGAAAACCCAGCCGTTCGTAATCCTTTGACTATGAGTTATCCATTTATTCGTGTCCAAGACACCTAACATGTTGACGATGTCATTGACACTCATTCGGAATAGAACGTTGACTAATAAACAAATATTCATCTACATAATAGAGATAATTGGAGAAAAAGTTAGAAGTTTTCAAGATCTCGGTACGCTTTCGCGAATTTTATTAAAGTAATTTAACAATTTTATTAAATAAAACATATCATAAATTGCAGTTTATTAATATAAACAAAAGTGCAAAATTACACATCATTAGTTTCAACCGTTTTAGGATTCCCATATTACAATTAGATTTTATCAAATTTTGAACCGGAAGTTCTGATGCTAGTCCAACATCTCAACAATTTATTTTGTAAACACAACCATTTTACAGTCAAGGATGGAAGGCACTAATTTGAAAGATATTCGCTCATGGTGATTAAAATGTCTGTAAGATTAAGAAAAGTAATTTTAAACCATTATTTTTTTCTGTCTGTGTATCTGGATATCGATACCCACGATAACTAAAGAACACGAAGTTCGTTCTACAATAGTTTCAAAATGTATTGTATTTCTAATGCGAATAACTGATTAGAATTTGGGCTTTTCAGCTTTTGAACTTCCGGTTTCCAAATGCAGAAAATATAATTTATTCTCAAGATAGTTAAAATAAAAAATAAATTTCTAATAGTTTATTATATTAAAGTATTATAATAGAGTGCCTCTAATTATTATTGACGAACGTACTGAGCTTTAAATTTTTTAACTTTTTCCACCATTTTATTTTATATAATCCTTTTTTCTAACCAAATTTAATTTTATTAAATAATTTAAACAATAAGACCTGCACTAAAATATAATAACAAACTTCAAAATAAATTTTGGTTTCAATTTCACAAAATGGAGAAAAAAGTGAAAACCTTTTTTAAGACTTGGTTCAAATTTCTGGAATATGGCACTTTTTGTCAGTTACCGGTTTGAGCTAGAAAGCGAAAACGTGATTCCAATCAAAAATTTATTAATACAAACTTTTGGGCAAAATTTCAGTTGATTCTCTACAAATGTTCAAGAGCTATCCATTTAATGATTCAATTTTTTTGATTTTCTGAATTTTTTAAATAGAAGTTTGGAAGCTAGAAAACCCAAAATCTGATAAATTCTCCGTTTAGGAATTAGTAAAATTTTGACACCAGAATAACCTTTCTACTATCTTTCACCCTTGAATAATTATTGTGGATTTCGGATAGACACACATAAACAGACAAAAAAAAACCAAGTTTGAATATGACTTTTATCTACATTCCATACATTTCGGAACATGAATAAGCGACAAAAATGAAAATTGTGGGAAATCAATAATAGATCAGCCGGCGAACGAAACAAGAGAGCATATTTAGAGTAAATTTGTGTTATACTATTTAAATCAACCGACTCGAGGCTTCCAAAATTAATTCGAACAAAATTCATTACAAAACTTGACTCAATAACAATACAATCAAGATTGAGGATTTCAAAACAACTAGTTAACTATGGGAATCACTCTATTTGCTATTGTGTTCTTTAGAACCTGATATCCAAATCACTGGTAAGTACTTCTCAATTTTTCATGGTGTTTTTTTGATTTCCTTGTTAT